>JAJEJO010001115.1:111433-123746 GCA_020662805.1 Glaucomys volans
TTTGAACCAGGGATTGAACTCAGGGACACTCAGCCACTGAGCCACATCCCCAGCCCTATTTTGTATTTTATTTAGAGACAGGGTCTCACTGAGTTGCTTAGGGCCTCGCTAAGTTGCTGAGGCTGGCTTTGAACTCGCGATCCTCCTGACTCAGCCTCCCAAGTCGCTTGGATTACAGGCGTGGGCCACCACGCCCGGCCCAAGTATATGCATTTTAAAGGAAACATAGTGGCCCCATCAGAGAAGCTGGCAGAGGTTAGAGGCGGCCTTGCTGAGCTGGCCTGTAGCAAATCTCCTAACCAAGTCTTCCCAAGGCTAAAGAAGAGCAGTCAAGATGGAGAGTCACCAGGACCAGTATCCACAGCATGCCCTCCAGCATGGGGTAGGGAGAAAACAGGAGATGCACAAGCCATCCTCTCTGAATTCTGGTTCCCCATTTGGTAACAAGCATTTGACACCCACCCTGGCTAATGTCTCCAGGTTCTGGGAAGGGACTAGCCAAGGGTGAGGGCTGCTGCGAGTTCAGGCAGGAGCAGCCCTCTTAAGCAAACAGTGTGCACAAAAATAACTCCCATTCAAAGCACGATTTACTGTGCAGGCTGGCCTTCCCAGCACAGAGCTCTTTTCAAACACAGCTTCACCCCTGAATGTGTTGGGGGAGGGGGCACCCTAGTCCAGCTGCCTCTGAATCCACTTTTTCCGGTGGTGTCAGCTTCCTGGAGGCTTACCCAGGAAACTGCCCAATGAAAGGCCATCTTGAGGCACCCCCAGAGAGAATACCTGAGAAGACTGGCATATCCACCTCTCAAGGGGAAGAACACCTAGGTCCCTTGGAGGCATAGGCCAGCTAGGCAGCAGCCTTGACCATCTGCAGAGCACAGCTGCCATGAGCGTCTCAAAAGCTCTTAGAGGGAGGTATTCTCAACCGCTGTTGTCCCATCTCACAGATGGGACAATAGAGGTTTGGAAATGATAAATGACGAATGTCTCTCCTGTCTCTAAATCCTTCTCACTGTACGTATACACGTTTCTCTGAATCTGCTAATTATCAAAGTACCAAAATGTCCAGGTTGGGACTCTTCCCATCAGGAGGGAGGATGGGGATAGGATGGCAGATGGAACCTGAGGTTGGGAATCGCTCTTCACCCTTATAACTGACACTCCTCATCACAAAGTCAGAGTTCAGGTGGTAGGGCCTCTTTAGGCAACGGCGTTTTAGCAAAACGGTCAGTAAGACCTGTTGGCTCTATTTAGGTGAACCTAGGTCTCCCATTGGTCTACCCTAACTCAAAGAACCCTCCCTCTCAGTTCTCAAGCAGCCTGTCTACCCCCAACCCCTGCCAGCAATTCCAGTCTCACTCCCCTTTAGGACAAAGTCATCTCTCCTTTTCAAAATTTTTTTCACTTATAAAAGTAATTTATGACTATTGTAGAAGATTGGAAAGACTAACAGAAGATTAAAAAAGGAAATAAAAATTATTCATGTCCAGTGTCCCAAGTTAACCTCTGTAAACCTTTGATGCATGTGTCCGGTCTTCTATGTTTGTGTGCATAATGGACGTGTGTATACAGATAATTATAGCTTTACAAAACTGACACACATTTTATATCCTGTTTTTTTCTCTTCTTTTCATATGCATTTTTTACTGTCACTTTCCAGGTGATAAGTTGTTCTTTGTTAACTATGCTTTTCGGTTTTTTTGGTAAAGTTTATACATGCATATGGTACTAAATTCAGAAAGGACAAAAGGGCCTACAGGAAAAACAAAACCTTTCCTTAGCCCCCATTTCCCTCCCCAGGGGCAATTATGATTACCACCTCTTGTGTTCCAAATAATCTTTAAAAATCATAAGTCAAGACCATTTCACTCTCCTGCTTTCTAATGGTTTCCCATTGCTCTGGCAATAAAAGATAGGCTTCTAACCATCCTACCAGGTGAGAAGGGACCAGGTCTAGCTCTCTAATCCTCAGGGTCTCCCCTGCAGCCACATAGCTGTTTGCTCTTCTCTGTCTGCAGGGGGTTTTCTTTAGCTAGTCCCTCACCCTGGAATCCCCTTCTTCCCGTCTTTTTTGTGCAGCTGGCTCCTCAGTCTTCAGGCCTGTGTGGGGTTGTCCTTTCCCCAGGGCAGCCTTCACTGGCCTCCCCAGAGCCACCTGCCACCTGCTTCCACACCCTTTGTCCCATCTTCCGTATCACATATCATGAATCATTACTATCTTGGTCCACTCCACCCCTCTTTAGAAAGAAGTCTCTCTGGCAGGGCTTGGTGGCACATGCCTATAATCTCAGTGACTTGGAGGCTGAGGCAGGAGGATATTAAGTTCAAGGCCAGCCTCAGCAACTTAGCAAGACTCTGTCACAAAATAGAAAATAAAAAGAGCTGAGGATGTAGCCCCATTGTGAAGCACCCTGGGTCCAATCCCCAGTACCACCCCCAAAAAAGAAAGAAGTCTCTCTGAAGGCAGGCATGCTACCTGTCTTGTTCACCTGTTACCCACTGCCTAACATAGGGCCCTTTGTACTTGACTGTCACATTCCTTTAGCAAGTTTCGGTTAAAGGAATGAAACAGACTGTCTTCAATGCAGGGTCTCATCAATTAAAGCCTCTACCAAGCACCAAGAATTGACCCTCTGGCCATCTTCCCCCATGCCTGGGGCAGGTAGCTCTTACGGAGAAAGCAAGACGGAGCCTGTCCCAGCAGCTTGTCACCCTCCCTCTGGCTGTCTCACCCTTTATTTGTGCTTGCAGCGGTCACAATCAGTCAAGGAGCTTATGCCTAACCCAAACCCAGAAAATCCTCCAACTACTAGTGGAAAGGTAGAGGTGGCACGTTTGCCCCTCACTTACCTAAACCCCATTCTCAGTGTGCCCTGGCAGCTGGGCCATTCCAGGCTCCCAAGTGAGCCCCAGCAGCAGGAAATGCAGACGCCGCCTAGGGAGCACGGCTCCTCCAGGGACAGCCAGGCCCATCCCACCTGACTCTTCCCCTGGGCTCCTGACACCTGGGCTCCTCTCTCTGGAAATTCACACAGCCCCAGAGACACAAATGCACATCCAATCCTGAGCCAGCAGCCCTGGCCAAGAATCCCCAGGGGACACCCTTTTGGAGACTCTTCCTTCCTGGGGCCCAATTGCCATGGAAAGAATGCTGCAGTGGGACCCTGTCTGATTTTTTAAAATCAGTACAAATGAAATGCTGCTCGCAAAAATTGTGAAGTAAGGGAGGAAAAACAAAAAGAAAAAAGACTCAAGAAAATGGAACTAGATGAGGAGTAGGAAGGGTAAGTTTGGTCTGAGGAGCCAGAATCAGAAATGGGGAACAGCAGTTCAGTGAACAATTATTACAATTGATTAAGTGGGCACAATCCCAGAGTGCTCTTCTGAGCTCTACACAGGTTGGCACAGGTTGGGGCTATAGCTCAGCAGTAGAGCATTGCCTAGCGAGCACCAGGCCCTGGGTCCCATTCCCAGCACCACCAAAAACAGAAAGAAATTCATAATAATAATAATGCAGTAAAAGCCCATTTTTGCAGTCCTGGGAATGGAACCCAGGACCTCTGGCTTGCTAGGCAAGTGCCCTACCACTGAGCTAACATTTACTGAGTGTTAATGAAAAAGTCAGCTTTTTCATTCTCAAGAGCACACCACGGAGTAGGTGCTGCTCATATTAGCCCCATTTTAGAGATGAGGGAACTGAGGCATAGGGGTTGGTTAAACTGCCCAAAGGCATACCACTCGTGGCAGCGTTGGGTGTCCACCTCCAGCTGCCTGGAACTTAATCTCTAGGCTACACTTGATTCTCAGTGGTCCAAGTAAGTGGGCCCTTACCCTCCTGGAGTTCATGGCTTCCAAACCAGGATCCTTCAAAGGGTCACTATATGCCAGTTTCAAAGATGGGAGCGCAATTCTGCCTGTTTTCACAGGAGAAAGTCCAGAAAAGTTAAGGAACTCGCTCGAACTCTCGCTGCGCCTCGATGGGGAACTAGGACTCAACTGTGCAGAATCCCAGCATCTAGCTAGGCACTTCCTAAGGGAGCACAGTGGAATCTGGGTCTCTGGAAACCCCGCCCAGAGCAGCAGCAGCATCTTCTCTGGCTGTCTTTGGCCAGACCCCTTCACCAGCGCCAGCGCCAAGGCGCTCGGCCCGGAAATTCCCACAGAGTTAAAGCAAACTTCCCAGGAAAACTCCCCGGCTTCCTCCAAGCCCCTGTCACGGAGGCGGCTGCCAAGAGCGCCAGAGGAGTCCTTGCAGCTGCCGTGGGCCCTTCAGGGCGGGAGCCACCGCTCCAGCGTTCGGGGTCCTCCCGGAAAGGTCCAAGGCTGAAGTTCAAAATTCACTTCCCGCCCAGGCCGGACTCGCGGCCCCGCCCGGGACTCTCCGGCAACCCCGGTTCCCCGAACCTCCCCAGCCCCCGTTAAGTTCTGGAGCACCTCCAGCCGGAACACCCAGGCGGACAGCGGAGCGATCCCACGGACTACCCCAGCGCGTCTGGGAACTCGAAACAACCCGAGCAAGCGCGCGCACACACGCGCGTGCACACACACACCACACACACTCACACACGTGTGAGTGTGTGTTTACGTACAGAACGCGCGGGGTGGGAAAACAATGGCGAGCCGCCGGGACTGGGAGACCACCGCCTCCGCATCTCCTTATCCCTGGGCACAGTTTGCTTCTGCGGTGAAATAAGGGTGAAAGGACCCCCTCCAACATCGCGGGTGGGGGGTCGGGCTCGTGAGAGGCTGGGATGGGTGGGGGCGGAACGCGAGCAGCGCGAGCAGAAAACAAACAGGAGGCGGCGCCCGGCTGGTCCTCTCAGGAACGAACCTGGATCGGTGGGCAGGGGTGCGCGGCTGCCCCCACCCCCGGGGAGCTCTGCGTCTTGTCGCTGGCCCCCGAGCCCCATGCGGGGCGCGCACACATCGCCTCGGCTTCCCGCTGGGAAATCCCTAAACTGGGCGCATAGCCGGGCTGCTGAAAAAGACCAAGCGCCCGGCGGCTCGGCTCGCAGGCGGCTTGGGGCTGCGGGGTGCGGGGAGGACCGGAGCTCGGCTCGCGTGGTGCACACACATACACACAGCCACCCACGGCCATTTCAGGCGGCCACTCCTCTCCGCAAGGAGCCGCCACTGGCCGGCGTTGTTCAGGGTCCGTGAGGGTCCGGTTCTCCTCGAAAAACTTTGCAAAGGATGGAAAGTCAGAGGGAAGAGGATCGGCGTGTGCCCAGGGACAGTGGGGGCGCGAGTGTCAAACTTCGCAGGGCTGGGGACAGGGGCACCAAGGCGCGCAGGGCGCACTTACTACTCAGCCGGGCGCTGGGCTCGGGGCTCGGGGCTCCGCGCTCCTGCTCCTCCTCGGTGCGATCCTCGCGGCTGGTAGCCTGGGCTTCCCGCTCACATGCCCCGGCGACGCGGCAGGAGGGCCGAGCTGGGGCGGCGGGGCTGGGAGGCGGCACGCCCCCCGCCGGCCGCGGAGGAGTCGCTCTGGACCCGCGGTCACCCGGGGTCCGCGCCCCACGAGGGGCCACCGTCCCGGGAGGCGAGCTCGGTTCCGGCCGGGCGGCGCCCTTCGCCAAGCCAGGCCGCTCTCTGCACTCTGCCCTCTGCCCTCGGCTTGCGGCCGTCTCGCTGCCTTCCGCGGTCCTGCTCCCGGACTCGCCCGGACGCTCGCCGGCCGGCCCTCCCGCCCTGCGGGCTCTGCGGCTGGGTTAGCCTCAGAGGTTGAGCGCTGCGCCCCGGCCTCAGACCCCGGCTGATCGCTCCTGGGCCGGGGTTCCAGGACCCGCGCTCACAGTTCAGTTCCGAGCCCGGACTGGAGCAGGGCGCTCGCTGCTCGCAGCTGCGAGGCGACTCGACAGCCTCGGAGGAGAAAGAGGGAGGGAGACCGTGAGCCGGCAGGGGGAGGAGGGGGAGGGAGGGAGGGAGGGTGGGGAGATGTAGAAGGAGGGAGGGACAGAGAATTTCCTCCTCCTCCCTGCAGCCGGGTCCATCCAGGCATCAACAGCTGGAAACCTCTGTTGGGAAGAAGAGGACTAAGGTTCTTGGCCGCCGGGTGGTTGGAGATGAAGTGAAAGGGTGGAGAGAGTAGGAAAAAGAAAGTGGATTCTGTCCACTCCGTCTGCCCAGCTATGAGGGTTCCTACAGAAAATCTTCACTTGGAGCAAGATCTAAGAAGTTATCTATTCACTCAGCCTCCGAATCCCTTCAACAGATCGGATTTGGAATTTTAAAAAACTCATTTGAGAACCTTCCTTAAGAACCTGATCTCACTTGCAGCTAGACAGCTTCTTAATGTCTCTGAGGTCTCCCTAGTACTGTTCTTTGCAGTCTTTCAAACAAGTCCTTTATTTTCTCCTGCCCGACTTTTTTTCTATTGGGCGGGGGGCGCGGAGGGGATGGTGGGGTGGGCAGGATTCTCTTTTTTCAAAGTATTTACTAAGTGTCTACCATATGCCTGGCCTATTAGGTGCTGGGAACACCAGGGTGAATGAGACGTTGTCTGCCCTTCCTGGATTTCCATTTTATTCATTTACTTGGTACAGGGGACTGAACCCAGCTACGCGCTACCACTGAGCTACATTTCCAGCCCTTTTTATTTTATTTATATATTTATTTATTTATTTTTATTTTATTTGCGGTGCTGGGGATTGAATCCAGGGCCTTGTGCTTTCGAGGCAGGCACTCTACCAACTGAGCTACATCCCCAGCCCTATTTTTATTTATTTATTTATTTATTTATTTATTTATTTATTTAGAGACAGGGTCTTGCTGAGTTGCTCAGGATGGCTTCGAACTTGGAATCCTCCTGCCTCCACCTGGCCAGTAAATTTGATTACAGGTGAACCATCACCCATCCAGCTGCTGGATTCCCATGTTATGAAAGAAGGAGTGAACATACAACTCCAGTGAGTGGGAAGCGCTCAGACAGGGCAAGCTCATGGGGCTGGGGGCCCACTAGGGCTACTAGGATGTAAGGACTGGCATCAGGCTTCTTGGGAGGCCTCATCTGAACTGGTCTTGGAGGGACAATTGAAGTAGAACAGGTTAAAGGAGCAGCAGTTACAAAACTGCAAATAACCCTGTGGGTGCAGCGCAATGTGGGTGGCTGGTCCTCAGCAGGTGATGGCCAGTGAAGCTCCTAAGGCCTTCTAGGGGCTTTGGATTTCATCATTCCCTCCTTGAAAGCAAATGAAAGAGAAAGAAGAGAGACAGATCTCAACACAACAGCGATGCTTTATTAAGCAGCGGAGGGGCACATTTTCAAGAGGAAAATGGCAACTGGTTACAACAGGGGCCTGAGTTTTATAGGGTTCAGTGAGGCTGAGTCATGGCAGGGATGTGTGCACTGGGCAGCCAGGGGAACAGTTGTAGATACGGGAAATTGTGAAAGTCCGGAGCCCATTGTTCTCCTTTTCTCCCTGGGGCCCATTGTTGTCCTTTTCTCCCTGGGGGTTGTGAGTTTCCATATCCTTCACCCACCACCTTCCCTGGTCTCAGCCTGGATATCAACTCTGGATATCAACTCTTCCAGGAGCCTTACTTGATGGCCAGATCTGGACAAGGCGCCCCATCCGTGGGCTCTGGAAATCCCCAATTGCAGATAGCGTGGTAATCACCCACGTCTGTCTTCCCTACTGGACTGTGCGCTCCAAGGACAGGGATACACCTCTGGCTCATTATTAGGTTAATCTGTGTGCCCAACCAGGGCTCTGCAAAGAGCAGGCCCTTCATAAGCAGCTTGATGATCAGTTGGCAGACTGAAGGGAATGGGGAGCCTCTAAGGGATTCTAAGCAACGCCTCTGACAAGATGGGTCTAACTGGAAACAGAGAAAGAAACCAGTGACCAGGGTATAACATGATGCAGGTCTGAACTGAGCTAGGGATAGGGGGATGTGACGGAGTGAACAGGTAGGGGAAGGGTGTAGGAGAAGTCAACTTTCACTCTTGGGGGTCTGTTTTGGGGATGAACAGATGAAGCCATTTCAGAAACCCATGAAAAAGTTTCTTCCCAAGTTCCATGAATCCTTTCCTCCTCTCAGAGAACACGCCTGTGATTTCCATCTGCTGGTGTTTTTCTCCAGCCTCTGTTCGGCTCCGTGGGGCAACTTCATGGTACTTCCCTCTTCGTAGCTGTCCTTCCACGGCAGATTGAGACTGGAGAACCAGGAGGTGAGAGGTGGACTGTGCTCTCCTCATCCACTGTATCTCATTGGTATCAGCCCTCCTCAGTCACTGCCACCAGATTTAGACATTGAGGGCCTATTTTCCTATAAAATATCCACTTGCACCTTGCCCCAAATCTGTGAAGTTGGTATCATTATACTCTTTTAGAGGTGAGAAAAATTAAGCTCAAGGTCACGAATAGTAAATGGAAGGAAGAAGTTATCTGAGAATTCTAGATCTTTCTATACTTTCCAGGAATACCCATCATGTTTATGCCGTTTAACCCAATCAGCCACTCCCTCCTTGGACCACTGGCAACAAGATTCCACACACTCCTGAGTTCCCCTTGAGCTCACAGGCTGCTTTCTCAGCTTCCCTTGTTTATGTTCCTTCTCCACCCTTCTCTCAGGTGGGTTGCTCCTATGGGCCACCTCCTACACCCCATTTTCCTCCCTCTCCCTTTTCTCTCCTCAGGTGAAGTTTTATCTACTTCCATAGCCCACTTTTTTACTTAAATCTCCAAGACCGTTCACTACACTTGAGGCTCACATGCCCAAAAACACACTTGGCATTTCTCCTGAAGGGTCTCACAGACACCCTAAACTTATGTTTAAAACTGAACCTCTAGCCGGGCGCAGTGGTGCACACCTGTAATCCAGCAGTTGGGACGCTGAGGCAGGAGGATTGCCAGTTCAAAGGCAGCCTCAGCAACTTAGCTAGGCCCTAAGCAACTCAGTGAGACCCTGTCTCTAAATAAAATACAAAATAGGGCTGGGGATGTGGCTCAGTGGTGGAGTGCCCCTGGGTTCAATCCCTAGTACCAAAAACAAAACAAAACAAAAAAAAAACTGAACCTCTAACCTCCATCATCCTGGAGCCTATTTATATGCTCTGCCATCTTCCCTTCTCAGTAAATAGCACCACCCTTCTTCAGTGGCTCAGGGCAAAAACCTCAGTCATCCTTGATTCCTCTTTCCCATCTAGTCAGTCTAGTGAATGCCATTGGTCTTTCTTCAAAAACATGTCCCAGTCCCTCCACTTCTCCGTCTTCACTGTCCCCACCTTAGCCAGGCCACCTCATCATTAATTACTCACCTAGACTACCACAGCCTCACTAGTTTTGAAAGCTGAGACCACCTGCAGCCACACCATAAAACTAAGATAATTCCAGAAAGTTCTTGCCCAGGAAGATAACACTGCAAACCAGCACATAACTTTCATTATTTGCTTCAGGAACTTACTGAAAATCGATTGATCTGAATAAACTCCCCCCTTCTCTGGATAATAGTTTACTTAACTGGGCAAACCACAGGTTTTTGTTTGTTTGTTTGGGTTTTGGTTTTGGTAGTGCTAGAAATTGAACCAGGGTCTCATGGCATGCTAGGCAAGCACTCTACCACTTAGCTACATCCCCAGCCCAAACTGCCAGTTTATAAACAACTGTTTATTTTTCAGGACCCTCCCTTTAAGTGTTCTCCAGTCCTTCATGGTTAAATCACACATTTTTCTCAGTCCCAATCAGATCCCCATATGGAAAGATCTGCCTGAAGACTTCAATCCCTGCCAGGTGTGGTGAGGCACGCCTGTAATCCCAGCTGCTCAGGAGGCTAAGGCAGGAAAACATGAGTTCAAAGCCAGCCTCAGCAACTTCAGGAGGCCCTAAGTAACTTAGTGAGATCCTGTCTCAAATAAAAAGGGCTGGGATGTGGCTCAGTGGTTAAGTGCCCTTGGGTTCAATCCCTGGTACAAAAAAAAAAAAAAAAAAAGGAAGAAAGAAAAGAAAAAGACTTCAATCTCCATAAATATCTCCCTATAAATATCTCTTCACCTGGAAAGTACTTGCCAAACCCTGCTCTTCCCAGACGGGCCCCTTTCCATCCCCTGGTCTGAAGTCCCTGCTTTCATCTCCTGCTTCCCTCCATCTGAAATCACCCTCCACCCCATCCCTTCTATTCTCTTTCCCAGCCCCCTGTTTGCTTCCTTTATAGCACTTACCACAATTGGTACTTGTTTAATCTCTTTCCTGTTTTCCTGGACTTTCTCTGCTCCCCTTTGGACTGTAGGCTTTGTGAGAGAGGGGCCTTGTGTGCCCTGGTCTCCATTTAATTCCCAGAGCCTGTGGTAGATGCTCAAGAAATAGTTGCTGAAGAAATGACTCAGATTGTTTTCAGGGGGTACAGCCATCAAGTGGGCTTCTGGGCCACTAGTGATGTTGGGGTGCCTGTGTGCTGGGTTCCCTTTAGTCTCCAAGGTAGGAGACTAGGTGCCACATGCAAATGCCCTCTGGAGGAGCCGTAGAAGACTTAAATTTGCAGAATGGTGTGAATTACTTTCCTCAGCAGCCCTGCAAGGTGAGAGAGAGCTGAGGAGCTGAGGAGTGGGAAGAAAGGAGGACCCACTGAAATTCTAGTCTCTGCCTGAGGCCTATCTTGTTTGCTCCTCCACAGCCACCAGCACCTGCACCTCCGTGAGGGTCCTGTTCTCTGTGAAGCTTAGAGGGTGACTAGATCGGTCAGGGAGGCCCAGCCTAATGGGGCTTGCCAGGACCAGCCCTTCATCCTACTGACTAAGCAAGTGCTCTTCCAAACACTGACCACCAGAGATGTGAGCCATGCTCAAACCTTGGAGTCCCTCACCATGGCGCATCCCACAGGGGCAACTTTTCTGAGTCAGCACTCACTGTCTTTGGGTGGGACTCCAGTGGCTTCTACTCAGTTCTACTTGGGTTTTCCAGAGAGTCACACTCAGATACAGAGCTAATCAAGAAGGTAATAGGGGGCTGGGGATATAGCTCAGTTGGTAGAGTGCTTGCCTAGCATGTGTGAGGCCCTGGGTTCAATCTCCAGCACCACAAAAAAAAAAGAACGGTAATAGGGCTCAGTGGTAGAGCACTTGCCTAGCATTGTGAGGCACTGGGTTCGATTCTCAGCACCACATATTTAAAAAAGGTTCATAGACAACTAGAAAAAATATTTTTTAAAAAAATGAAGGTAGGCCGGGCACAGTGGCGCACACCTGTAATCCTAGCACTTGAGAGGCTGAGGCAGGAGGATCGCGAGTTCAAAGCCAGCTTCAGCAACTCAGCGAGGCGGGCTGGGGATGAGGCTCAGTGGTCGAGTGCCCCTGGGTTCAATCCCCAGTACCAAAAAAAAAAAAAAAAAAAAAATCGAAGGTAATAGGGTGCTGGGTGCAGTGATGCACAGCGATAAATTCCAGCACCTTGTGAGGCTGAGGTAGGAGGATAGTGAATTCAAAGCCACTCTCAGCAAAAGCAAGGTGCTAAGCAACTCAGTGAGACCCGGTCTCTGAATAAAATACAAAATAGGGATGGGGATGTGGCTCAGTGGTCCAGTGCCCCTGGGTTCAATCCCCAGCCCACACCCCTCCCCGAAAAAGAGAAGGTAATAGGTAGCCAGGCAGGGTGGCAGACATCTATAATCCCAGCTACTTGGGAGGCTGAGACAGGAGGATCCCCCATTTGAGACCTACCTGGACAACTTAGCAAGACCCTGTCTCATAATGAAAAATAAAAAGGGCTGGGATGCAGCTCAGTGGTGGAGCACTTACCTAGCCTGCTCAAGGCCCAGCCCTGGAAGAAGGAGTGGGGGAGGAGAAGAGGAGGAAGAAGGGGTGATAGTTTGAGTTACAGAAAGTTGCATTTGCCTATCAGAATCTGAAAGAATCTAGAAGGAATCAGTCTTCCAGAAGCATCTCCTTCAGCAATAGAAGAGACTGAGACACAGAGAAGAGGGGTGTCTTGCCCAAGGCTAGTACTCTACTCACATTTTCTTCCGTCTGTCAACAGCTCTGTGAAATGGGGATAGTTCCATTTTACAAATGAGGAAAATGACACTCAGGTGAAGGAGACCACATAGTGAAGGGGCAAGAGCTGACATTTGAACCCAGATTTTCTGACTCTCAGATCCATGCTTTGTCCAGTGTCCCATGCTACTTCTCTTCTCAGGAGGTTTTATGAAACTGAATGAAGCTGGGCGCGGTGGTGCATGCCTGTAATCCAAGCGACTTGGGAGGCTGAGTCAGGAGGATCGTGAGTTCAAAGCCAGCCTCAGCAACTTAGCGAGGCCCTAAGAAACTCAGCGAGACCCTGTCTCTAAATAAAATACAAAATAGGGCTGGGGATGTGGC
>JAJEJO010001115.1:123846-145409 GCA_020662805.1 Glaucomys volans
TCCCTTTAGTTTAGCTACACGGAGCACCTCTGTCGCACTGGTCACGGTGGTAACAGTTGCCCGAGTTGTTTTGCAGGAACTTGAAGGCTGCCTCTGCCTATCTCAAACCTGGGGAACCCGTCAGCCTTCCCTTGGTTCTGCACAGGTGTTCTATGGGTGATCTTTTGATGTCAGAGGTCAAAAATTCTACCCTCAGGATATGATAACTGTGCCATTTTCTGATTGTGCTTCCTAAGAAAAGCCAGGAATTTTGTTGTTTGTTTTTGCGGTGATGGGGATTGAACCCAGGGCCTTGTGCTTGTGAGGCAGGCACTCTACCAACTGAGCTATATCCCCAGCCTAGGAATTTTGATTGTGCATGCACACACCACTGTCCCGTCCCTCTTCCTTACCTTCAACCTCCTCTCCATACCTTAGATCATCCTGCTTCCTTATCTCATAGATAACCCTACATCCTATCCTTGGTGGTGATGGACTTGAGACCCGGGCACTCCCATCTCCTCACGTTTGACTGCCTCATGAGTGAACTGTCAGTTCCAAAATCCATTGCTTCAGTGTTTGGTATAATGCATGGTGGGCAGAATGGACCTTATCCACCAATATTTAGAATCAGAACCATATGAACCAGCACTTGAATGTTGGTCAGGATGTTAGACTCTAGCCTGGACCTTGGAGGCAGGTCCAGTAGCAGAAAACTCTCAGTTTTCTGTGTAACAGTTAGCCAGCTGTCCCCCAACTGGAGGACTTCTAGAGAGGATCCAAACCAGACCATCCCGCAACACACTTGTGCACATCCTTAGAGGGACCCCACTGGGTGCATGGGCTCGGCTAATGCTGGAAATTTGTTCCTTTACACACACACACACACACACACACACACACACACAATTTCCAAAACTTCTCCACTCCATCCTCAGAAGTTTAGCTACTTGAGGAATTGAGCGAGGGTGGGCTGGAGTAGTCATTCTCATTTCAGGGCCAATGTTCTCTCTCTGCGTTTTTATCCTAAATGCCGGGGTGGGGGGGAGTGGGGGTATTGATCAGGTGGCATGACTTACTGACCCACTTGGAATGGGTGCAGTGCAAAGACAGGGCCACCTCCCTCTGTCAGAGGGACACCCATACCCACATGCACACAGGTGCACACACACATCGACGCACAGAACGCTGGCTTTTTCCTTCCTTTTCTCATCTTCTTGCATCTCTTCCCATGGAGGGGGCTATTGGGCCCCACCTGAGGCTCAGCTGATGGAATGTGGGGAGGGCAGTGAAGAGGCAGCCCCCTCCCGGAAGCCTGGGCCCTTCAGAGCATCATCCTGGTGCTTCCTCCTCCTCCTTTCCCCTACCTCCACCCCCACCACCAGGTTTAGAGTGCCCCACCCCCACCAATCCCTTTTTTTTAAACCCTCCTTCCTGTCTGGAGGAAACCTAGATCCCCATCCTGGGAGGGACTGGCAACAATTAACAAAGGCACCATGGAGTAAAGACAATTAACAATCCAGAAAAGAGTGGAAAGAGAGGCTTTGTTCTGGTCGTCATGGCAACATGGGGGGGTGAGGAGGGAGGAGGAAGAGGAGGAGGAGGAGGAGGAGGAGGAGGAGGAGGAGGAGGAGGAGGAGGGCCATCCAAAGAGGCTGATCCTTTCACTTTCCTTTCATCCCTTCCCTCTCCCACCCCTTTGGGTTTCTGCCAGGGTGACCGAGGGAGATCCTGAAGGGATCAGGGCTGGGACAGGCCTAGTCTGAAGACTCAGAGACTTGAGATGGGTGACTCTAAGGCTTGCGCTCTACCTAAGAGCCCACTGGGGAATTAGGGCTAGACAGGAAGCCTTGGGGCCAGAGTCAAAGGCATTCAGTCCCTTCCTCCTCCTTCTGAAGGGCGTACTTTGTACTAGGAACTGTACCCAAGTCTCAAGTCAGCCCTGAATGGACAGCTCATGGTCCAAAAGAGCCTGGGGGCTTCACACTTCCCTTCTCCTCAGGACATGGAGGCAGCAGTCAGGATTGCCTACATAACTTGCAGGGCCCAGTGCAAGAGCCCCTTGTTCCAGAATTACTAAGAGTTTTAAGATGGTGACAGCAGAGCTTGAAATCAAGTGCAGGGACCCAGAGTGAGAAGAGAAGGATTTTCAGACCTCTCCACTCTATACGCTTCTAATCATGTGCTGCAGCCTGAATGTTTGTGGGTCCCCCAAATTCATATGTTGAAATTCAAACTGATGGTATTAGGAGGTGGCTTTGGGAGGTGACTAGGTTCCTGGACGGTATCAATGCTCTTATGAAGGAGGCTCTAGGGAGCCCGTTTAACATGAGGACACACAGAAGGCACCTCCTCAGAGGAACAAGCCCTTACCTGACTCTGAGTCCGCCAGTACCTTGATCTTGGACTTTCCAGCTTCCCAAACTGTGCGCAATTAATTTCTGTTGCTTATGAGTTACCAAATGGACTAAGGTATCTATCTTTGCAGTAGGAGAGAAAACACAGACAGAAAACCCATTCCCTAAGGTGGGTTTGTTCTGGTGACTGATGGCGACCAACTCTCCTTAGTCTCCCTGTTCAGAAAAGGCAGAAGAGGATGAGGTTTTAAGCTCTAAAACTCTGCTGGAGGTCATGTTGTCTATTCTGGGGGACACCTTCAATCTCACCAGGTGTTACTACCCAGAGTAGAAGTTTCTAGGCACAAGCAGCCGAGCACACCAGTCCTGGTCTTATAACGGCCCCCTCCACCGGCCATAGGAGACTGGCTGCGAGGACATTCTAGGCTCTCTGCAACCCTAACATTGTAAGGAAAATAAGCTAAGGACTTCAGAGCCTCATCCTTTAAGGCTCAGCCTCGCTGCTCTGTAGGTTCCAGGAAATGAAATATTAAAACTAAAACTAAAATCAAGTGTGGCGGGGAGACAGTTGCATCAGAGGTCCCAAATCAAACAAGAGTTCTGCTCTCTGCCCTCATCTCTCTGCCCTCATCTCTCTCCCAGGACACCTTGGAAGGATGCTGTTATGAGCTGAATTGTATTCTCTCCCCCAAGTTCATCATAACCTCCAGCACTTGAATGTGAGGTGGATTCAGGGTCTTTACAGAGGCAATCAATTTAAAATGCAGTCATTAGGATAAGCCCTACTCCAATCTGACTGGCATTCTTTTTTTTTTTTTTTTTTTTTGTTTGGTACTGGGGATTGAACCCAGGGGCACTCCACCACTGAGCCACATCCCCAGGCCTATTCTGTATTTTATTTAGAGACAGGGTCTCACTGAGTTGCTTAGGGCCTCGTTAAGTTGCTGAGGCTGGCTTTGAACTTGTGATCCTCCTACCTCAGCCTCCCAAGTGCAGGATTACAGGCGTGCACCACCACGCCCAGCTGACTGGCATTCTTATAAGACCTGAAAACTGGGCTGGGGATGTAGCTCAGTTGGTAGAGTACCTTGCAAGCACAGGGCCCTGGGTTCAATCCCCAGTGCTGCAAAAAAAAAAAAAAGACCTGAAAACTTGGACACAGACACATAGAGAAAGATGACAATGTGAAGAGTCCCAAACCAACTACAAGTGATGGAGAGAAGCCTGGAACAGATTCCCTCTTACATCCCTCAGAAGGAACCAACGCTGCCATGACCTTGATCATGAACTGTGAGAAAATTCATTTCTGGGTTTTTTTTTGGGGGGGGGGGTGGCAGTGCTGGGGATTGAGCCCAGGGCCTTGTGCACTGAGCTGTATGCCTCAGCCCCAATTGCTGTTTTTGAAGCCACTCACCCACTCTCACTGTCTGGTACTCTGTTGAGGGAACTGTGGCAGACTGATACAGATGCTTAGAGCCTTGGTGGTCTGCACGACCTTGTGTTTGCCTGGACTCAAAGAGTAAGTCCTCCGGAGCGGGTAGGCTTTTGTACTTTCATTGCTGTGTTATTTTAACTTGAAACAAAATTGATCTATTACTCTCTTTCCCCATAGCTGAGTCTTTTGGATTTTTTATTTCTTTGGTATCAGTTTAACACATTTTATTGTTTTAATCCCTTTAGTCGTTTATTTTTCTGGTTTTAATGATTTTACTTATCTCAGTATTTTTAATCTGTTTTGTCTTTCTTCTAGCTATTTCATATTATTTCCTTTTATCTCATCTTATCTTCTAGATTTATTGTTATTGTATTATCTCTTTATTCTCCATCTTTTATTCCTAACCTTTGCCTTATCGTGGCTTTGTTCTATCTTTTAATTTCTTTTTAGCTTATTTGGTTTATTTTTAGCTCATATTATTACTTTATTGCCTGCTCCCCCGTTTTTCCACTGTTTTTTTTAGCCATCTTTTTATTTCTTCTTAGTTTACTTTATCTTTTTATTGACTGCTGTATTATCTTCAATTTTTTACTGTTTTCAGTTCTCTCAGCTGATTAAATGTGGAGGATGGAAACACAGCCCTCAGGGGAGACCTTCCAAGGCCAGCCAGGCCCAACCCGAGGAGGCCTTCTCCACTTGGTGCTCCCAGAAACCCCTAATGGATGCCCCATTTGCTCCAAAGCTGGCCCCTCCTCTCTGTAAGAATCAGTCTATGTAATGTGCAAGGCTCTGGGGCAAAATTCCCCCAGGAAGACCCTAGATTTGCTTATAGTCTTATAGTGATAACCCATGAGCATGGTTGGAACAGAGAAGCTTTCCCACATCATATGCTGTCAAATTGTTCCACGTAAGGGGCTCAGGTCGTAGCTTCGTGGTGGAGCACTTATCTAATGTGTGCTAAGGCTCTGGGTTCAATCCCCAGCACTGCATTTTTTGCTTATTTGTTCACTTGCTCTGTGAAGACCACATCGTCTCAAATTTACCATCAATAGACATTAGACCAAGTCTATAAAGAGACCATACTGTGGGCTGGGGATACAGCACAGTTGGTTGAGTGTTTGCCTTGCATGCACAAGGCCCTAGGTTCAATCCCCGGCACCACAAAAAAAAAAAAGACCATTCAGGAAGCAGTGGTCGTGTCCCACTGAGCAGAAAACAAGTGGAGTGAGTGAATGTCTTCTGGAATTCCTCTTACATCCAGCTGCTCTCATTCATTTATTCATTCATTCATTCAACAAGTACATGCTGAGAATCTAGTATAGGCTAAAAACCTTGCTAGGCAATGAAGAGGAAATGATGAGCAAAAAGAACCAGGTCTGGGGGTAACATGAAATTTATAGTCTGTAGACTGGAGGATGGCTCAGAGGTACAGCGTTTGCTTAGCATGTGTCAAGACCCACCCCCCCCAACCCAAGCAGTGCCACAATTAAAACATAAAATAAATAAATTAAAAAAATAAAATTTACTGTAATCCCAGTGTCTAGGGAGGCTGAGGCAAGAGGATCACAAGTTCAAAGCCAGCCTCAGCAGTTTAGTGAGACCCTAAGCAGTTTAATGAGACCCTGTCTCAAAGAAAAAAATAAAATAAAAAGGGCTGGGTGTGTAGCTCAGCAGGAAAGCATCCCTGGGTGTAATCCCCAGAACCAATAAATAAATAAATAAATAAAGTAACTAAGTAAGTTTGTGGTCCAACAAAACTTTTTTTTTGTGTGTGTGTGTGTGTGTGTGTGTGTGTGTGCTGGGGATTGAACCCAGGGCCTTGTGATTGCAAGATAGGCACTCTACCAACTAAGCCATATCCCCAGCCCCTAACAAAACTTTATTTCCCTATAACCAATGATTTGTCTTTCTTCCATGCAACATTACAGGAGGTACTTTATTAAAAAAAATATTAATTTTTTTGAATTACTTTTTGCATTACTAGGGATTAAACCCCAAACCTATCATGCACTAGGTGAGTGCTCTACCACTGAGCTATATCCTCAGATCTTTTTACTTTATTTTGAGACAGGGTCTCACCAAGTTGCCCAGGCTGCCCTTCAACTTGTGATCCTCCTGCTTCAGTCTCCGCAGTAGCTGGGATTCCAGGTGTGCATCAGAGTGCCTGGCCACAGAAGGTTCTTACGTCAGATACTGCCAGTTGTCCTGCGGTATCTGTTTTTCCCTTCTAGTGCAACACAAGTTTTAGTCAAGAAAATGACTACCCACTGAAGACTGCATTTCCCAGCCTCCCCTTGCTGTGAAGCATGGCCGCGGACCCAGGTTCTACCCTGAATAGGATGATATGTATCATTTCCTGTTCTGCTTTGCCGTGATACGCACTTCCTGGTTCTGCCCTGTAGACCAATGCAAAGTGATATATGCAACTTCCTGGTCTTGTCCTTCAGAGGAAGGGTGTATTCTCCCCTTGTCTCTTTTTCTCTTGCTGCGGGTCAGAATTTGGGTACCATGGCAAGAGCTGGAACCATTTTCCTAGGCCATGAGATAAAAGAAGGACACTGAAAATAAGTGGGATGTCTAGGTCCCTGAAACCATGGAGTCCTCCCAAAGTCTCACTGTTTGTTCTTGGACAACTAATGAGAGGCTAATAAACTGCTCTCTCATATAAGCACTGTGATATAGGCCTTTGTTAGAGAAGCTATGTCTGTTCTCTTCAGCATGTAATTCTCCCCCATTATCTATCTTCCTTATTTTAAGAGAGAGGAATACATGGTCAGGCTGGAATCAAACTCCTGGGAACTTTGAGAAAATAATTAGATATGTCTCTTCTGGGTTACTCCTATAGGCAAGAAAGAAAGGCCTTCCTTGCCACCAGGGTGCACGATGGTGGTCACCTGCTGCACTTAGTGGCTGGGTCTCTGAGTCCAGAAAAGCCTGCTTGCTGTGCCCTGTTCTCTTGAGTCTTGGAAAAATTGGGTCTCAGCACTTGTCCCCACTTCACACATATTTTTCATGATAAGCTATCAATGCAAGCTGAACAATCTATTCTGCTAAAAACAAGCTTTCATCAGTGGACACCACACCAATGGCCTTGCTGACCTCACCACTGCCACCAATAATGATTCTTCAGCATTCCCGCATGTCCCTTAAAATGTTTACTTCCACATTCCCAATCACAGTTCCAGGGATTCCTCCAGCTTTGCAGACAGAAGCAGTCCTGAAAGCCTGCAGATTCCTCCGCCACAGAAAATGCTAGGAAAGCCTACCACTAGGAATTCAGTTTTCCTCCCACTCAGTGAGGTGACAGTAGCTCCATTCCACTCACCTCTGTCTTGTTCACTGCTGCATCTCCAGTCCTTAGAATAAGGAAACTAGGGCTGGGGATATAGCTCAGTTGGTAGAGTGCCTGCCTTGCAAGCACAAGGCCCTGGGTTCAATCCCCAGCACCACCAAAAAAAAAAAAAAAAAAAAAAAAAAAAAAAATTAAGAAAACTAAAAGTGTAATCCTGCATGATTCCAAACTGCCAAAGGATGCATCTTTCTAGAAGATTCCTTGAAGTTGCCTCCCAATATCTAAGGTATTTTTCCCTGTATGGAGCTGAATAAAGTTCTTGGTAAAAATTTTTATTACTTTTTATTTTAGGAAATAATTGTATGATATCTATAGAGGACTATATTCACCACTATGGAAATCAGTATAGAGGTGAGATTCCTCCAAAGTATAGGAATGGAACCACAATATGACACATCCTCAATATTTATCTGAAAGAATTAGCATACTACAGCAATATATGCATACCCATGTTTATAGCAGCACAATTCACAATAGTCAAATTATGGAGCTTGCCTCAATGTATGTCAATGAATGAATGGATAAAGAAAATGTGGTGTATATACACAATGGCATTTTATTCAGACATAAAGAAGAGCATAATTATGTCATTTGCAGAAAAATGGATGGAGCTCTAGAATATAATGTTAAGCAAGATAAGCCAAACTCAGAAAATCAAGGGTCGTGTGTTTTCTCTCACATGTGGAAGCTGGAGAGAATGAAAGAAAAAAGTCAGAGGAGTCTCATGTAATTAGAAGGTAGACAAGTACAATACAGTAAGTAGATCAGGGTAGAAAGGCAGGAAGGTACTAGAATATGAAATTGACCAAATTTTGTTTTGTGCATACACACATATATCACAATGCATCCCACTATTATGTGTAATTATAATGCATCAATTAAAAATTAATTTTAGGGTTGGTTATGGTGACGCATGTCTAATTCCAACCATGCAGATGGCTGAGGCAGGAGGATTACAAGTTCAAGGCCAAACTCCGGAACTTAGCAAGGCCCTGAGCAAATTACTGTCTCAAAAATAAAAATAGAAAGGGCAGGGGATGTAACTCAGTGGTAAAGAACCCCTGCGTTCAATCTCCAGTATCAAAAAATTAAAAATAAATAAATATTAATTTTTAAAAAGAAGACAAGAGTCTTGGAAATAATTTCTAAGAATTAGGTCCTTCTCCTCACAGTTCTGTGTGGAAAATGAGACAAAAGTGAGCTGGCCATTTTCTTCTCAATAGTCACTAAGCTTCCACTTTCTTTTTAAAATCTTGTCAGTGAACCGAGGGCTGGGCTATTTAGATCTCATTAGCCACACGAAAAGTGCGTGCCACTTGAGCCAGGTGTGGTGGCTATAATCCTAGTGATGCAGGAGGCTGAGGCAGGAGGATTGCAAGTTCCTGGTTAGCCTGGGCAGCTCAACCAGACCCTGTCTCAAAATTAAAAAAAAGAAAAAGAAAGAAGGAAGAAATTGCAAATTATATGCAAATTTATTTCTTTTATTTCTTTTGTGTGGGGGCAGGATGCAGTGATGGGGATGAAACCCAGGGTCTTGCTCATGGTAGGCAGGCACTCAACCCCTGGAGTCACCGCCAGTCTCAGCTCCCAGAGTCTTAAAACTGTAGTCAACAAGGGAATTGTGGTAGTAAATCCCCAAGATGGCCCCCAGTGAGTCCCACCTGTTCCTGTTCATGCCCTTGTCCTTGTTATCTGCTCCCCTGGAGTTTGGGCTGGTTTTAGTGACACAACTTCTAATGAATAGAACAAGGTAGCGGTTACATGTGTGATGGACCTGGTCATAAAGTGCAGAGTATTTGGGTCATTCATCTGAGGCTAAGCCACTTACCATCTCAGGAAAGGTCCCCGCATGGTGAGGAACTGGGGCCTGCAACCCACAGCCATGTAAGTGACCTTGGAGTCAGATCCAGTAGTCCCAGCAAGTCTCTAGAGACTGCAGGCCCAGCCAGTAACTTAATGAAAGACCTGAGAGACCCTGAGCTAGATCCACTCGACTCAGCCATTCTTGGACACTGACTCTCAGAAACTGAGACCATAAATGTATATTGTTTTAAGTTGCTAAGTTTGGGGGTGATTTGTTTTGCTGTAGTAGATAATAAGGAGATAACAGAAAAGAACGTCAATATCAATAAGAAAACTCATTAACTTTTTTTTTAACAACTTTTTTTTTTTTTTTTTTTTTTGGATTGAACCCAGGGGCATTTAACTACTGAGCCACATCCCAGTCCTTTTTATCTTTTATTTAGAGACAGGACCTCACTAAATTGCTGAGACTGGCTTTGAATTTACGATCCTCCTACCTCAGCCTCCTGAGTAGGTGGGATTATAGGTGTGTGCCACTGTGCCCAGCTCAAGATGACTCAACAACTTCTAAATATATATACCTTCTATGGATGAGATCAGCCACCTGTGAAATAGAAATCAGAGCCAGGCATGGTGGCTCTTACTGTAATCTCAGCAATTGGGAAGGTTGAGGCAGGAGGAACATAAGTTCAAGGCCAGACTGTGCAATTTATCAAGACCCTATCTCAAAATAAAAAATTAAAAAGGGCTGTGAATGTAGCTCAGTGGTACAGCACTTGCATAGCACATGCTAGGTTTGGGGGTTAATCGTTAGTAATGCAAAAAGTAATACAAAATTTTTTAAATGTAATAAATAAATTTAAAAAAAAACTCCTGTAATCTTGCATAGCAGGCAAGAGGCCCTGGGTTCAATCTGTCATAACACACACACACACACACACACAAATCCATTAATGGGAATCTGAGAGAATATCTACTCTCCAGAAAGCATGATTGAAATCATCTGCATAATCTATGTTCTCCCACACCTCATAAAACAAGACAGGACAAAATTAACTAATTGATTAATTGGTGGCTGCTTATTGAGATTTCCATCACTTTCTATTTGCTGTATTTAAACAAATTTTTATTATATTCACGAAGCTGTTTCTGGAGCGAGAAAGCATTATTTAGCATGGTGGGTCCATCTTAAGCGTCTTCTCTGCAGTCCTCCTTGGCCACGCCCCTCCTTGGCCACGCCCCTCCTGGTCCCTAGCATCACCCCGCAGGCCTTCAGAGTTCTGCGGTCTCCCTGGGGTTCTCAGGCACTCTGAGAAGATCTCTGCCTTGGCACTTGCCCTTGCATTGGCTGAGAACTTGCTCTCTCCCTCGATAGGCTGGGAGATTTCTGAAAGCGAAAGACTGAGATTTATTCATCCTTCTTAGAACAGAACACAGCCTCTGGCTCAGAGCATCAGCTCGCCAAATATATCTTACATGGGCGAATAGGAATATATCAATGAAGGAAGGAAGGAGTAAATGAATGAATGTGTTGGCCTTGGAAGAAAGCCAAGTGGCCTGAGGAAAATTGCTTCCTCCTCTGGATTTCTGTTCACCTATAAAATGAAGAAGTGGAAGAAGAAAATGTCTAAGATCCTTTTTTTTTATTTCTCAGACCTTCTGTAGTTTATGATCGGAGTTGAGAGTGGAAATCTGTACCCTTCCATGACCTTCAGAAAGCAATTCTGGGAAGAAAATAATAAAGACAAGAATGGAAATTAGCGAAATAAGAAACAGACCAAAAATAAAGGAAATCGATGAGAGTAAAGGCTAGTTCCTTCAAAAGATCAATAAAATTGATAACCCTGTAGCTAGATTGATCAACAACAGAAGAGGAAAGACACGAGTTACCACTATCAGGAATGAAAACAGCATCACTTCAGATCCTCCAGGCATCAAAACGATGACCAGGGAGAATTATTAACAACTTCATAGAATAAATTTGGCAACTTAGATGAAATGGACAAATTACTCGAAACACACATATCACCAAAACTGGCCCAAGAAGAAATAGAAAATCTGAATAGCCTTCTCTGTACACAAACTTGTATTTATAATTATTTAAAAACTGGCAAAATTCTATCAAAAGGTTAAAGATGAAATAATTCTAATCATACAGGAATTGTTTCAGAAAACAGGAGGAAGGGACATTTCCCAACTAATTTTCAAGTGCAGCAATATCCAAGACCAAAGATATAAGGAACATGAACTATAACCCATAACTAATATCTCTCATGAGCAGCAGACAAAAGACTTAACAACATTTTTGCAAATGGAACCCAGGAATAAAAAAAGAAAAAAAATGAAAGCACATCAGGAACAAGTATGGTAGTCCAAGAATGCGGGGCATACAAATGGTTTTTGTGTGGGTTTTGGTTTTGGGGATTGGGGATTGAACCCAGAGCCTTATACGTGCCAGGCAAGTGCTGTATCTCCAACCCTGAAATAGTAAAGGAAGAAATAAAACTGTCTTTATTCACAGCTAATATGATCTGTATGTAGAAAACCCAAAGAATTAACCAAACTACCAGAACAAATAAGTGAATTGAGCAAGATTGTAGAATGCAAGGTCAATGTACAAAGTCAATTGTAAGGGGCTGGGGATGTAGCTCAGCAGTAGGATGTTTGTCCAGCATTGTGAGGCCCTGGGTTCAACCCCCAGCACTGGGGGGAAAATTTATATTTCTATATAGTAGCAACAAACAATTGAAATATGAAATATTAAGGCACCATTTACAGTAGCATCAACAAACATGAAATATTTAGAGAGAAATACAATGAAGGATTGTAAAACATACTACAAATTGTGAAATGCTTCTGACGGAAATCAAGGATTTTAATGAATGAAGAGCTATGTCAGGTTCATGAATGAGAAGATTCAATATTGCTAAAATGTTAATTCTCCAAAATTGATCTATAGATTCAGTACAATCCCAATCATAATCACTCAGTAATTTTTGCAAAATGACGAGCTAATTCTAAAATTTATGTGAAAACTTGAAGGACCTAGAATATCCAGTTATCTTGAAAAAGAGCATGGGGGAGGGAGAAGTGGGGGTAATAGGAAGATACTGGGGAAAGAAATGGAGCAAACTATGTTATATGCATGTATGAATGTCACAATGAGTCCCACTATTATGTATAATTGTGATGCACCAATTAAAACAATTTTAAAAATCATTGGAATTATTATTGGAATTATTATGTATTTGCTTGGTAGAGATTTGATCCCTTTACAATTCAAATGTGGTAAGGAGATAAATAAATACACTAAAACATAAAAGAAAAATAAGAAAGAAAAAGAATAGCAAAGTAGGAGTCATATCCCCCAGTTTCAACATCTACAGTGAAGTTGGGCACAGTGGCAGCCTGAGGCAGGAGGATCACAAGTTCCACATGGGCCTGGGCAACTTAGCCAGACTCTGTCTCAAAATGAAGCATAGAAAGCGCTGGGGTGTAAGTCAGTAATAGAGGTACCACTAATAAAATAAATAATAAACAAACAGACCCACTATAAAGCTACAGTAATCAAGTCAGTGTGATAGTAACATCAGGATGGACCTACAGAGCAACAAAACCGAAAAGAATACAGAAATATACCTGGATGTGAATTGATGTTATACCTGGATGTTAATTGTTGGTTTTTGGCAACTGTATCATCTTAAGGGAAAAAAATATACACATTGTCCCTGACCTCATAAAAGACACACAAAAAAAGTAGAAATGGATCATAGACCTAAACAGAAGAGATAAAATGATAAAATTCTGAACAACAACAACAACAAAACAAACAGGAGAAAATCTTTCTGACCTTAGGGTAGGCAGAGGTTTCTTATGACATCAAAAAAATTCAGCCATAAAAGAAACAACAAAATTTGACTATGCTGAAACTGGAAACTTCTCTTCAAAGGACACTTTTAGGAAATGAAAAGGGAAGTCACAGAACACAGTCTGGAAAGAAGTATTTGCAATTCATGTATCTGACAAAAGACATATATTCAGAATATATAAAGAACCCTTACCATTCAATAATGAGAAGACATTTCATTCTTTTTTTAATGAACAAAACATTCCATTAATCGGTTCAGCTACCCTTCCCCGCCCCCCACAAAAAAATCTGAATAGCCAAAGGCAACTTCAACATCAATAGCTAGCAAGGAAATGCAAACTACAATCACAATGAGCTCTCACAAAGCTCCCAGCAGAATGGTTAAAAGAAAAAAGACAACAATACCAAGTGTAGACAAGAATGAAGAACAACTGAAACATCATGCATTCTCTTGCTGTGTGTCAAATATTACAACCACTTTGGAAATCTCTTATAAAAAGTTAACATGGGGCTGGGGATATAGCTCAGTTGGTAGAGTACTTGCCTTGGAAGTACAAGACCCTGGGTTCAATCCCCAGCACCGCAAAAAAAAAAAGAAAAAGAAAAAGAAAAAAGAAAAAAGAGAAAAGTTAACATGTACTTATCATTAGATCCGAAGATTCCTCTACTAGATATATACCCAAGAAAAATTCAAAATATATATCCAAAAAGACTTGTAAAAATGAATGTTGAAGGAAATTTTCCTAACAGCCCCAAACTGGAAACAATCCAAATGCCCACTAATAGGTGAATGGATAAACAAATGGTACAGCCACCCCATCAGATCTGCTCAGGAGTAAAAGGAAAACAAGCTACTGATACATGTAACAATTGGGTGGAGCCAGACACAAAACTCTCAATACTCTGTGGTTCCGTTTATAAGAAAATCTGGAATTTGAGGAACTATTCTACAGTAACAAAAACCAGGCCAGTGGTTGCTAATGTTACTATGGAATGGCTGTGGGGAGATGGGAAGTGAAGTGGCTTGAGGGAACTTTCTTGGGGGGGTGGAAATGTTCTATACCTTGCTTGTGGCGGTGGTGGTTACATAGATTTGTATATGCCTCAAAACTCTACACCTAAAAATGGTGTGTTTTATTTTAAGTAAATTATATCTCAATGTTGCTTCCCACTGGGTTGGGGGACTTGTCCTTGTCTCCATCTTTCCATCCCCTTTCAGCATATTTTTAACAAGTCCTTGCAGCAGGGGCTTCTTTTCCTGTGAAAGGTCTCTCTTTCCAGCATGTCCTCATCCCCCTGCCCCTGGCCAGGACCCGTCTTCATCTGCCTCCAGTAGCCCCCACCAGCTGGCTCTAGGGATGAGCAGTCTGAGCTTCCTGGGGCGAGGGCGCAGGGCCAAGGCTCAGCAGACAGCAAACAGTGTTGAGCTGGTGTGGGGTTGGCCCTCAGTGAAATGCAGGGCCCGCTGTGCTTGCAGGATCTTGGCAAGGGCGAGCGACTGCACACCGTCTCTGGCGCTTTTGCCTTCAGACCTCAACACTTCTCATGGGCCACCAGGGCAGCTTTCCCTGGCCTGCACACGGCACTGGCTTCTTGGCCTCCTCCTTACCCCAAGTCTCGCCCTTTCCCAAAGCTCCTTTGTCCCAGATCTTCCCCTCTAAGGCACCACACCATCTGAGAAATCCAAACAGATGTTGAAAAGAAAGAAACCTGGGTTGGTGGTGATTCCAGCATAGGTCCCTGATGACCAGCTTCAAGAGGGAGCCAGTTGAATGCCCATTAGAATCCCAGGAGAAAGAAAACCCTGAGCTTGTCACTGATCCTCTGCCAGGCATGGCCAGATGACCTTGTCACTCACCTTATTGACAAGCCTGCTCTGGGCTACCACTCAGCCCTTCCCTGGGGATAAGTGCACAAACTTTCTAGAGACGTAGGGAACAATTCTGACGAACACAGAGAAAAAAAGGTGCCAGGAAGACCAGAGGCTTGGCTAGGGCTCCTCTCCTGCATTTACCTCTAGATTCTTCTTTGCATCCCTATTCCAGGGAGAAGCAGAGGCAGGGGCTCCATATGCTCACTCAGAGCCACAGGACTCTGGTCAGGGGCTGTGGGGATTTGGACAATAACATCCTTAGAGGAGCTATAGCTCTTTGCCCCCGGCCCCTTGACCTCCTACTCTTGGACGGCAAAGAGGATGCAACTACCCTGGTCATGGGAATGGCTGCACCCGTAGGACTTGGAGACAATGGCTTGGCCAGAGCACGCGGGCGAGCCCAGGAGGCTGGCTCGGGTCTGCAGCTTCCTGGGAGGAAGTGAGGCATTGTTTCAGGGGCTGTGTGGGCCCACTGGAAGTCAGCACAATGCAGGGAGCAGTGGGTGCCAGGTCTAGCCCACCGACAATTGGGAACTTGTTTATTGCTTTAATGACCCCATGGTAGACCCACCTGGAAACAGACCTGCTAATGAGCAGAGGCAGAGCTGGCTCAGCCCCAAGGGAAGCCTGTCGGGCCAGCTCCCCTGGAGGTGCTACGGGTGTGTGGTCTGAGACTGGGAGAGCTGGGAAGTGGAGACTGGGCTCTGTCTGGGAAAACCACAGGGAGAGCTCAGGCTTCTCCATCCCTGCCCGCCTCCTGCTGTGAGGTCACAAGCAGGTGGAGTGGGGGATGGGACAGGAGATTGAGAATGGGAGGCACCGGTAAGGCTCCCAACTGCCGGTGGCCTTGAACCAGCTGTCTGTGCTTTCTGGGCCTCAGTGTCCCCATCTTTCAGGAAGGGATACCAAAATCACTCCCGCCGTCTCCCCACTTTCCCCCCGGGTGTTGGGAGGAGAAGGTAAGATCAGACGCAGTCACCGCTTTGAACTCCTCCGAAGAGAAAAGCCTTTCAAACATCAAGGCTTTGCACTGTTTGCTTCTTTCCCCTGTGGCTGGAACCCGGGAGCTTGGAGAGAGGTAGTGTCTGGGCCTTGGTTTTCCTAGACTGTTCATCAGACACCTGCCAGGGACGGAGACAAAATTAAAAACTGCCCCTGCACCAAGGGCCTCTGGGAGCACGGGTGGGCACAGGGGCACTGGTGTGCTGGAGCCAGGCCACTGAGCTCACAAGAGCCAAGTGTTACATGCTCAGGACTGCTATTAAGTCCATTGGTGACCTGCAGTTGGCGGCTAGAGAAATTTTTGTTCCATAGATGCCAGCAAACTACGAATTAGGATTTTTGTTTTGCAATGCTGGAGATTGAACCTGGGGCCGTGTGCACGCTAGGTTTTTGTTGTTGGTTTTGTTCTGTTTGAGAGCCAGTCTTCCAGCAAAGCACTGGAAAGAACAGAGTCTATTGAAGACTCTGGTAGTGCTGCCCTGACCCCTGCTTGGCCCACCCCATCCAGGTCCCCGTGGCCGAGCTGTCTTAACCCAGCTGTGGCTTACTGGCCCTCCCAACACAGAGGCCGGGCGACTGGAGGCCTGACCAGGTAAGAAAATGACTAGTTCAGGCAGTAGTGAGACAGGATTAGCCTAGAGATGGAGGATGCTGGAATCCAGTCCCAGAAAGAGGAGAATTGGTTTCCTCTGTATCACACTAAGTTCCGGAGGTCAGGTAGGCAAAGCATAGCCCCAATTGGTGCTGAGACTGTTCTGGGGGTTTCTTTGCCCTGGTTTGAATGTGACAGCGAGTGGAGGGATTGGCTGGAGGAGAGAGGGAAGGGGGGTGCCTGGGCTGAGCACATTAGACACCTATGAATACACTGTTAGAGGAGCATAAGTCAGGGATCTCATGAAGTATTGAAGGAATTGTTTGGTTGCTTGTGTTTTAGGAGTTTGTTTTTAATCCAAGAAGTTTCTTTTTTCTTTTTTTTTTTTTTTTTTGGTATTGGGGATTGAACTCAGGGACACTCGGCCACTGAGCCCCATCCCCAGCCCGTATTTTATTTAGAGACAGGGTCTCACTGAGTTGCTTAGCACCTTGCTTTATCTTTTTTTTTTTTTTTTTTTTTGGTGGTGCTGGGGATTGAACCAGGGTCTTGGGCATGCAAGGCAAGCACTCTACCAACTGAGCTATAACCCCAGCCCAGCACCTAGCTTTTGATGAAGCTGGCTTTGAACTTGCCATCCTCCTGCCTCAGCCTCCAGAGCCACTGGGATTACTGGCGTAAGAAGTTTCTTTACAGGCCTCAAAAGGGTGCTGGTCTACTGAAGGTCATTGACATGACAGGAAGTGGGAAATGAAATGATGAGAAGGAGGAAGCTGTCAGTGACCTGGGATGGGACAAGAGAACCGCTCTGGGTCTAGAAGCCAGGACCCCCAGATTCTTGTTCTGGCTCTGCCGTTTGGTCCAGGGCACGCTGGTTCCTCGCAGAGCCTCCCTTTCGCAGCTGTACCCTGCAGTCATCCTTAGGCGGCCTCCAAAGGCCCTGGCAGCATCCATGGTCGATGACGCCTGGTCTGTTCTTTGGCTTCTTTCATCAATGTCCCTATTCTTAAAACACAGCTCAGAAGAACTTGAGATTATAGACTGAATGTGTCTCCCCAAAATTCATAGGTTTGAATCCCAACCCCCAATGTGATGGAGGCGGGACATTTATTTGGGAAATAATTGGGCTTGAGGAGGTCTGAGGGGCAGCTCCTACAGCTCCTCCTCTGAGGGGCAGCTCTCTCCAGCACAGGGAGACAGCAGGGAGGCAGCCCTGGGCAAGCCGGCAGCAGATCCGCTCCAGGAACCCTATCCGCCGGCAGCACCTCCATCTTGGCCTGACTTCCTGGCCTGCAGACGGTGGGGAATCAAGGTCTGCTGCTGAGGCCCTCCCAGGCTGTGGTGTTCTGTCATAGCAGCCAAAACTGAGGCAGGGTGTTCCCCTGCATGTGGCGTAGTTCATCTTTTGCAGTTAAAGCCCGTTGCTCCAGAGTTCAGGCAGTCCTGGTCTCAAATCCTGGCCCCTGCCTCTTGCTGGCTGGGTGACTGAGGGCATGTTAACTACTCTGAACCTATTGCCTCATTTGAAAAAGAAGAGAAATAGCTGGGCATGGTGGTGCATACCCGTAATCCCAGCTACTTGGGAGGCTGAGATAGGAGGATCCCAAGGTTAAGGCCAGCCTGGACAACTTAGAATAAAAAGCAAAAAGGGCTGAGCATGTAGCCCTGAGGATGCAGCTCAGTGGTGGTACTGTAGAATAAATAAATGAATAAACAAATAAGATGGATCAGGGTTCTTGGAAGGATGACATGAGCTAATTCACGGACACTCCTGGCACAGTTCCTGGCACCTAGTGGGATGTGCAGTGATGGTCCCTGTGGTCACCACACTCTGAGGAGGGCACTGCTCTGCTCCTAGATCAAAATGTCATGGCACGTGGTGGCGCATGCCTGTAATCCCAGTACTTGGGAGGCTGAGGCAGGAGGATCGCGAGTTCAAAGCCAGCCTCAGCAACTTAGCGAGGCCCTAAGCAACTCAGTGAGACCCTGTCTCTAAATAAAATACAAAATAGGGCTGGGGATGTGGCTCAGTGGCCGAGTGTCCCTGAGTTCAATCCCTGGTTCAAAAAAAAAAAAAAAAAAGTCATGGCAGACCCAAGAAGGACCTGCTGCCAGAGAGAATCCCCTCGTCAGGGGAGGTTCTGTATCTCCAGGTGGTCTTACCAGGGGATTTCAACCCAGCAAGTGAAAGTCACAATGCCCCAAAGGAGACCCCAATATTGTCACAATGAAACTGTGTAATTGCTCTGAGGCAGAGAGTCAGGGGACTGGGCTTCTCGTTCTGACTCAGGCAAGTCACTCAGCCACTCTCGGTCCTTCTCCTCTTGTTTGTGAAGTGGAATTCATCTCTGCCCTGCCCCGTAGCCCAGGACAAATGAAGTCATGCTTACGAGCAAAATGAAATCAGTAAAGATGTTTTAAAGGGCTCTATAAAAATAAAATGTGTTATTATCACAAGTAATAATGTAATTAATCTCCATGGCCCAGGGCAGCCCTCGGAGATTTATTTGTGAGTAGAAAAATTTCTTCTCTTTCCAGTTCTTTTCTGGGGAGCTCCCCGCACCCCACAGGCTTCTGTGCTCTTCCCGGATGGAGCGCAGCTGAGTGTCCAGTGTGGCTCACAGTCCTGTCTTCTACCTACCCACTCGTCCATCCACTGGGAAATCTAAATGTATTTTTAGGGAACCCCATTCCTCCCACCCGTTTCCTTTCCAGGGTCTGCCTGGGAAAGCGCTCAGGAACTCAGGAAAGGAGGCAGGGGACAGCCTCTTCTACCCTGGACTTCCATCCTCAGGCCAGCTCCCCAGGAGGGCTGAGCAGGGCCCAGAGGCCCAGGGGCTACGATGCCCAGTGGCAGGGACAAGGAGAGTGAGAAAACCCAGGTGGACTGTCAGTGAGGGGAGGCTTCCAGAAGCTTCCAAAGAGAGAAGATGAGGAAACAGGCTGGTCCCTGTCCCTGGATCCGTCTCAGGGCAGGCTGAGGCTCAGGGCTGGCTGAGGCTCAGGGCTCCAGGCCTCAGGCAGCTCAGTCAGAGAGCTGGGGGTGGGGCAGGTGGCAGCCCTGGCTCCTCGCTCCTGAGGGATAAATAATCTTCAGCTGCAACAATAGAGATCAATTATGACCTAATCGCCCAGCCCGATTCCAAAGGCCCAGGGGTGGGCCTCCTCTTCCAGCTCCCTCCAGGTTTAATTATCGAAGAGCCTTTGGACTTTGGGAGACCCAAAAGAGAAAGAAGATCTGCAAATAATTAAGCCAGGGAATGGCCTTCAGGACAGAAGTGTCTGTGGGCGTGGGGTAGAGGGTGTAGGACAGGGCAGGTGGGAGACCTGTGCATCTGAGTGGGTTGGGCTTGGGGTGGGGACAGAGAACCAGAGCAGAAGCAGCTGAGGCAGACACGTGCTCCAGCACCAGGAAGAAAATAAAGTGAGACCTGCCTGAGACAACTAATTTCCTGAGCACCGACTCCCAGGATCCTCTACAGCACCCATGGCACATATGCAAACATCACAGTCGTTGGCAGCATCCTTCAAGGGACTGAGAGAATTCAAGTCAACAGAGGACATCCACAGACGGCCGCACTCACCACTGTAGTCTACATAGCCAGAGTCCATACAAGCACTGGCCACTGTCCCCCCTAGAGCAGATGGGTCCCAACTGGTGTCCGGCTGTTTCTCTCTGACCTCATCCTTGGCAAGGCTTGCCCGCTGCACTAGCCTCTGGCCTCTGCCTGGCAGCAGAGTGGATCCTGTCCTACGGTACCATGCCATCTGGCTGGCCCGGGCTCACATTCTGCATGACAGATGGCACTGAAGTACCTGAGTATCCATTGTGGCATCAAAGGTGGCTTTCAGGGCTGGGGGTATAGCTCAGTTGGTGCAGTGGCTGTCCCACAAACACAAGGCCCTGGGTTCATCCCCCCCACCGAAAAAAAAAAAAAAAAAAGGTGGCTTTCCCACAATGATCTGACCTGTAAAGGCTGCCTGGCACTTGAGTTAGGCACTCCTGCTAGGTTAGACTGACCCCCCTAGACTTCCTTAGGGGAAGTAATTCATTTGGCCGTGGGTGTCTCCCCTAGTCCTCCTTTTCTGATAGAAGTATCCATAAGGTCCCTAGTGGGAATTCCCTATCTCCTCCACCATCCTTGACCCTGGATTCCTAAGCAACCCGGACAGAATCACAACTCACTAGAGCCTGAAGGTGCAGTAGAGGTCAATGGATCCATTTTACAGATGAGGAAACTGAGGCACCAGGAAGGGAATTGGCCTTCTCTCGTCTTGCTAAATGTTCTTTCCTTCCCCAGACCTGGCTCCTGGGACTTCCATTTGCTTTCTACACTATTTTTTCACATTCTGTTTTGCTAGTCAGCTATGTCTTTATGATGACAGTTTTATATTTGTCCCTACATCACATTTTTTTAACATGATGATGGCCCCTAGCCCTGGATCAGACTGTAGCTCTAAGGAGCCCCAGGGAAGACAGAGCACAAGTCATCTGTGAGCCTGAGACCATCCTCCACTCTAGCACTGCGGCTCCACTATGTTTTAAAATTACCTTGGTATATTTATATATTAGTGTTCTTTTCTATTTTAAAAATGCTTTTCCATTGTGCTTTGGCTCACTGGGCAATGCTGTACTCCCGGTTGTACCGATAGGCTTTTCAATCAAAAACAAGAAGGAAAAAAAATCCACGTGTTTCTATTTCTTTATATATATCTCTGCTTTTTCAAGAAAATAAATATTTTTTGAATTGAATTGAAAAAATTTTTGAGAAAAATGTTTTTGTACCTTGTATGTTTTGCTGTTATTGTTGTTAAATAAGTGCTTTCGGTGACAGGGCTTTTGTTCTGAGAAAGGGCTTTTCATGTTGGGGAGGGGAAGATGCTCTGTATCCAGGGGACCGTGTGAGGAGTGTCAAAGTCGAAGAGCCCTGAGTCATGTAAGCCAGCAGCGGTCCTCTGGCTTCTCATCTCCTCCCCCCTCCTCCTCTCCCCTACTGTGTTTCCGCCCCCTAATTCATTCACTAGCTCCTGTCACCAATGCTACCAACCATCACTTGATCTTCTCCCATTCCATGGTGGGTCAGCCTTCCTGAAGCCCTGTAATGCAGGTTTGTTAGTCCATGGAACCCATCGCCCCAGCTGGAGAAGGTAAATAGAAAGCTGGGTGTGGTGGTGCCTGAGGCAATCTCAGCTACTCAGGAGGCTGAGGCAGGAGGATGGCAAATTGGAGGCCAGCCTAGGCAACTTAGCAAGAAAAAGGAAAGGAAAGGAAAGGAAAGGAAAGGAAAGGAAAGGAAAGGAA
>JAJEJO010001115.1:151285-192796 GCA_020662805.1 Glaucomys volans
AAGGTGAAAAAAATAGAAAACAGGCAGAGAAAAAAGACAATAGAGCAGTCAATTAAATGAGAAGTAAAAAAGATTATTAAAATAATATAAAAGGCAGCGTGCAGTTGAATGATTAAATGGACTAAAAATAACCTGCCTCAGCCCACCGCCCACCGCCCACCAGGGGCAGTCAGCTCCTGAGGTGGCCAGCATCCCAGCTGGGCCCTGTGACATCGCCCTGGCCTGGGAGGCGCCCTCCTCACTACGCAGTCCTCAGAGGCTTGGCAGCCCCTCACCGCTCACTGCTGAGCTGGAATCTGGGGGTGCTGTTCAGACCGAGGAGTGAAGCCTGGGACCCTCCGAGGGGCAGGGAACAGAGAGACACTGCGCATGTGCTAGGACCAAGTCCATTCCGTGTCCAAGGCAGCCCCATCCCGGCGGGCCGTGTGCTTCCCAGGCCTGCTCCTTCCTCAGACAGGGATCCCTGGCATTCTTATGGGGGACCCTCGGAGCCCCAGGCGCGCTCGGGCACTTCTCCCGCTTACTCCCCTCCTGGAGTCTGCCAGAGGGACAGCGCGTGCTCAGCGCGCAGCTCTGAACCCTGCGGGTGGCCCGTCCCTCCCACATCAGTACCTTCCCCAGAGCTGGGGTTCTTCAACCTGGCATCACCCCAGGAGGTGACTCCCCCAGGAGGGCGAAGGTGATCTCAGCCTGGCTGTTAAAGGGCATCTCTGCCAGACTGGGAGAATAGAAGGCCCGGCCGGCCTTCCAGCAGCTTCTTCCCGGGCCCCGTGGGCAGTGGTTCCCAGGGCCGCATCCTTCCTCCTCGCTCCCTGATTTACAGGAGCACCGCCGTCCACATCCCTGTGGAAAAGGCACATTGTCACTTAGGGGAAGGGCAAGTTCACGTCACTTGCATCCTCCCTGGGGAGCACTTGGAGCCCAGAGCACGTGGGACAGGAAAGGTGGTCAGGCCCAGGGTCCAGGCTCCCGGAACTAAGAAATATTTGCGCCGGGTGCGGTGGCGCACGCCTGTAAGCCTGTAATCCCAGCACTTGGGAGGCTGAGGCAGGAGGATCGCGAGTTCAAAGCCAGCCTCAGCAACTTAGTGAGGCCCTAAGCAACTCAGTGTGACCCTGTCTCTAAATAAAATACAAAATAGGGCTGGGGATGTGGCTCAGTGGTGGAGTGCCCCTGGGTTCAATCCCCAGTACCAAAAAAAAAAAAAAAAAAAAAAAAAAAAATTTGCCTAGAATCAAATCTCCACAGTTCCTGCTCTGAGACCAAGTGTTTCCTAAGTCTTCAAAAGTCCCCAAACCAATTTTTGGTCAAGGCTTGAATTTAAAATGTTGATGACTCCCCACCATGCAGAACCCTCCCCGGGAAGGAAACTGTCCCCAGCACAGAGTGGTCTGGCTCTGAGGGGGACACAGGGGGAACTGCCCCTGCCTGCCCCTCCAAACCCTAGGGTCTTTTCATAGTCTCAAAAAATAAAACAGTAACAATAAAACTGAGAAGATTAGATGAGATAAAAGAAGGCAATGTAAAATTATGAAGAACAGAACAGAGATAAGGAATGACCAAGATAAGTCTAAAAAAAAATTAGAGGACTAAAAGGATAAAAGAAATAAAAGAGCTTTTGAAATTGTACCAAAAATATAATCAACAATTTATAAGATTAGGAGCAGAGGTTATAAAAACAAAGATTTACAAATGTTCAAATAGACCAAGGCACTGGGTAATCTAAGCAGCCACAGAGTGTCGTCTTCCAAGTCTCCAACAGAGTTGGGGTTTGCACCCCTATTTTGCCACTGCAGATCCCTTCCCAGACTACATCTAGCTGCTTAAAACCTTTGCACTTTTACTATTTCTTGTGTGTGTGTGTGTGTGTGTGTGTGTGTGTGTGTGGTGGGTAGTACCGGGATTGAACTCAGGGGCACTCAGCCACTAAGCCATATCCCCAGTCCTATTTTGTATTTTATTTAGAGACAGTGTCTCACTGAGTTGCTTAGTGCCTCGCTTTTGCTGAGGCTGGCTTTGAACTCATGGTCCTCCTGCCTCAGCCTCCCAAGCCGCTGGAATTATAGGCATGCGCCACCACGCCTGTTTGCACTCTTACTTCTGACTCATGATTTTTGCTGATATCCAGAAGGGGCTGTCCAATTCATCTCTCCCCCAGGGTTTTCCAAAGCAAATGTTATTGGTAAATCATAAAGTATAGGTCCACAGTTCCCAATTCTCAATTCTGAAAGCAGAAACCCCTGAGAATCAAAAACATGCTGTAGACCCTGTGTGGAGAGTTCTGTAGTATGGGTCACATGGGTCTTGTCTTTCTAAACTCCAAGACCCACATGGACTCGTGGACTCAGGTAAGAGCCAGGTGCAGTGGTGCACACCTGTAATCCCAGGCTAAGGCAGGAGGATGGCAAGTTTGAGGCCAGCCTCAGCAACTTAGGCCCTAAGCAACTTAGTGAGACCCTGTCTCAAAATTAAAAATAAAAAGGCACTGGGAATGTGGCTCCGTGGTTAACCACCCCAGTACCCCCACCCCCCAAAGTTTCAGGTAACAGATAGTGAACCTTCACCAGATAGAAGAATGGATAAACAACCTGTGGCTTGTTTACACAATGGAATACTATACAGCAATGCCAGTGAGTTTGCCACAACTATCAGCAACATCAAGTCGAGAGAAAGAAGCTGGATACAAGAGCATACATTCATGCTGGGAGGTTTGAGACCTTGTTTTTGCTTATTTCTTGAATTTCATTGAAATAAAGTTAAAAAGCAAGAAACCTCATCAAGCAGGATTCTTTCACTAAATATAGGCCAGCGCCCACCCTGATTTTCCTGCTGGAGCCACAGCAGACCCCTTTGGATAGCGCTGCCAGGCCCCCATGCTGACAGCTGGGTCGCCAGTGTGGCCCGCGTGCTCCCTTCCCGCCTTCCTCTCTCTGCCTTTGTCTCCAGCTCCTCTTGGTTTGCCCTGGCCGAGTGGCTCCGGGGACGGTGGCAATCCTGCCCTTTCATGCTTCTGTCCCAGCTCCATTTGGGGTCCCTCTCCACCCTCTTCCCTGGCCATTCACATGGGCTTTTTATCTTCCTTCTTTCCTTCCCTCTCCTCCTCGGTGGATGGGCCACCGTCCCGGGCGGCCTGGTCTCTTCCTGTCCTTGTGTCTCCAGCGTCTGATCCTCGGGATCGGCTGGTTTTAGGCCTTTGTTTGGGCCGCAGGGCTTTCTCTCTGCCTCTGCCTCTCTCTCCCACCACCCTCCCTTCCTTCTCCCTCATCTCGATGTCCTTTGTGGGACATTCACTTTTATCTCCCTTTGATTTGCTCTTTCCTCTTTGTAGAGGGAGAATGAAAGGCTCAGCTAATTGTGGCAGTGGGGCAGAGGCGCCCGGCGCCCCTTCCCGCGTCTTCCCCACCAGGGCCAGGCAGGAAGGGACATGAGGGCCATCCGGCTCCCACCGCCCTCAGTGGCTCCAGATGGCTCTGCTCTCCCCGTGGGCTTTTCTCCCCCAGTTTTCTCCAGGGAAAGTAAGACAGTATTGAGGCCCCGTCCCCATGCCTCAGTGGGACCCGCCACCTGCCCAAGTATGTACTCCTTGCACACTGGTGTGTGACAGCCAGGAGGCCAGGCGCTGTGCACAGTGGCCAACCAGACAGACATGCAGTCTCCGATGTCTCGAGACAACCAAGTGGGGCAGAGGGTGTGAAAGGGCAGTTTCGAGGACCGGGGAACAGGATATCCCTGGGATCCCTGGGAATAAGATGTCTAAGCTGCGACTGAAGGGGACATAGAGGAGGCAGTCAGGTGAGAAAGGGCAGGAGCATCTTAATCAGAGAGTGGGGCATGAAGGTCACTGTGAAGGACACAGAGGATGCAGTCTTTTCTTTTTTAAAGAATTTCAGCTTTTTTAAAAAACTTATTTTATTTAGTTTTGTATGTGGTGCTGAGGATCGAACCCAGTGCCTCACGCATGCTAGGCAAGCGCTCAACCCCTGAGCCCAGCCCAGCCTGGGTGCAGTTTTATAATGAGCTGAGGATTTGACCTGACCAAGGAGGAGGTTCCTGATGGAGGTGTTCTGGGTGGAGAATGATGGATCCTATTTGTGTCTGGGGAGGTGTGGAGAATAGGCTGGAGAGCAGCACAAATGTATTACCTTAGAGTTCTGGAGACAGGAAGTCCAAAGTCAGCCCTGCTGGGCTGAAAGTTAGGGAGCTGATTCACCTGGAAGTTCAAGTGGAAACTCCATTTTCTTCTTTTCCAGCTTCCTTGGGTCACAACCCCTTCCTGCATCTTCAAAAGTCATCACGCCAATCTCAGCTTCCATTGTCACATCCTGCCTTGATAGCTGGGCCTTCTGCCTCTCCCTTCGAAGGAGCTTTCAGATTAGATTGGACTCGCCTCGATTATCCAGGACAATCTTCCCATCTCTAGACCGCTAACTTGGTCACATCCACAAAGTCCCTTTGGCATGTCAGGCAACATATTCACAGGTTCTGGTGATTAAGATGTGGACACCTTTGGCAGGCCATCGTCCTGCCCACCCCAGGAGACTATTGTGCTACTTCAGTATCAATAGAGGCCATCTCAACGGCTTCAACTGGGTGTCAGCAGCAGAGATGGAGACGAGGGGAGAGGCCTGAGATAACTTCAGAATTAGACTCACTGGTGGCTGATTGGATGTGGGAGGTGGGGAAGAGGAGGAGCAGGGATCACATCGAGCTCTGTGGCTCCTTCGGCTGATAAGATGGAGATGTCATTCAAGAGACAGAGGTTCTTCCTCTTGTAAGAAAAAAGGCAGCGTGGGGAGCAGCACACGGGGGAGATGAGCTGGAACTATCTCTGAAACATCCAAGGAGAAACGCCCAAGGGGCAGGCAGGTGTGTGTCTAGAGTCCAGAAGGATCTAAGAGGCTGGTGTAAGTTGCTGTAGGGGGTCAGCAAACTGTGACTAGCAGGCTGGTGGCTGGGATTGTAAATAAAGCATCCAGCCCTTGACTTCTATGGCCACTTTTGCAGTATGGTGGCGGAGCGGAGAGTTTGCAGCGGAGACAGCATGGCCCACAACGCCATAGTGCTCTCAGAAAAAGTGTGGACCCAGGCTGGGGATGCAGCTCAGTGGAGGGCCTCATGTTCGATCTCCAGCAGCCCACACACGCACAAAACAGAAAAAGTTTGTACCAAAGATCCAAATGTGGCACATAGGCTTTTACGGTAGCCCACAGCAAATATGGAGTGAGAAGAAGAGAAGCCCCAGAATTCCAATATCTAAGGAATACGTAGGACTAAGACAAGGAGCCAAGTGGATGCTGAAGCTGGGCGTGGTGGTGCAAGCCTGTGATCCAAGCAGCTCAGGAGGCCCAGGCAGGAGGATCTTGAGTTCAAAGCCAGCCTCAGCAATTTAGCAAGGCCCTAAGCAACTCAGTGAGACCCTGTCTCTAAATAAAACACAAAAAGGCTGGGGATGTGGCTCTGTGGTTAAGCGCCCCTGGATTCAATCCCTGGTACCAAATAATAAAAATAATAAGAGGATCTGAAGAGAGCAGCCAGAGATGGGAAGGCAGGCAGGAGGCTGTTCTGCTGCAGGAGACAGGTGAGGCAGCATTCATTGCATGTCCACAAATATCTCGGATATTCTTCCTCCTCAAAGGTGCTATTGGGCTGGGGAGATAGCTCAGCGCTGGAGCTCTTGGTAGCTTGTGTAAGGACCTGGATTCAATCCGTAGCCCTGAAAAAATAAAAATACACATAAGGTGTTGTCTGATTTTCTTCCCCTGAAGTGAGGGCTAGACGTGGTGACTCAGTTCTAAGGAACAGAATAAAGTGGAAGTGACAGTGTGAGAATTTGGAGACGAGGTCATAAAACGCAGGACAAATCCCTCTTCTTTCTTTCTGGGAAGTGACCGTCCTATCATGAGAAGACACACATCGCCTGTGGAGGGAGGTGACCGCATGATGAGGCACCGCGGCCTCCGGCCAACAGTCAAACGGGAATCGAGGCCACATGAGCCAGCAGCTTGGTAGGTCCCAGCCCGGCAGGCCGTCGGCCCACTGCAGCCTTTGCCGGGATCCTGGCTGCGACAGCATGAGAGATTTTGAAACCAGAACCACCCTGCCAAGTCGAAGGGGAATTCGTGGCCCACAGGAACCGTGAGATCATAAATGTTTGTTGTTTTAAGCTACTAAAGTTTTGGGTGATTTGTTCCATGGTGATCGATGATACACATAAGGAAGTGAGTTTTTCAAGCGGGGAGGGATCTACTGTGTACAGAATTTAGCTTCATTTTTTTTTTTAAACCATGGTTAGCTTCTGGTGGGTCCTGTGTCCTGTAGGATTGTTCCAGAGTTGAGGAAGTCTGTGGCGGGAGGCCTTGGCCAGGATAAGCATGACTGTGTGGAACTAGTAGTCATTTGCTTTTCACTTATGTAATTCTGGAAGGAAGAGGAAAAGGGGCACCTGGAGACTGTGTAGAATGTCAGTGCTCACTTCCGGGGTAGCTTTGTCCACTGCAATGAGAATTTGGAAGAGCCTGGTTTGGAAAAATAGATATAAGGGCACCAACCTACAAAGGCACCAACCTTGTGGTGCCTTTGGCCACCAGGAGCACAACCACATACGCAAACATTCCCGGCACGCTCTCTGATTTCCCTGGTGAAATCAAGACATGTGTCCTTGCCTTTATGATTTTCACAAATGACCCCGAAGGACTTGTGCTGAAGTGGTCGTGACCAGACTGAGCAGCTCTCAGGAGGGAGAAAGTACCAGACATCTGACTTCCGTTTCTACCCCTCACCTAAAATTTGCCTCTCAAAGGCACCTGGAACTCTCTATGCCCAACAGAATGCTCTTGGCTCAGTTGCATATTTTTTGACAGTTTGGTGAAGGAAGCAAGACGCCCCAGTATTCTAAGCATCCACTGTGCAATGAATTAACTCGTCTCCTTTATAATTAAGTGGTACCAGTGATGTACCATCCTTGGGAAAATTGAGAAAATAATCACAAATAATTTTCCATGTTCTGCAGTTCAGACATCCTGGGAGAGGAAGATGTTGGGCAGGTGTGTTGGATTTTACGGTTCCTTCAGTTTGACTCTCTATAGTTGACCTAGCATGACAGGGCTCAGCTTTTGAATTCATTCTTGCTCCAAATTTAAACCCATTAATCTTGAGTTCTCACTTCTCAGTTTTTTACATTTTATTTGCTTTTATTATTTTAGCTTTTACAAGGTTTTTTTTTTTTTTTTTTTTTTGGTGCTTTTAACCATCAGTCCAACTTGAACTGATTTGGCAGAGTTTAATGGTTCTTCATGTTTTGTCTTTTCTTACTGTTTTATACCTCCTTTTAAAATGTCACTTAATCACTTTGTTCTCAACCACATGTTTTTCTTTTTCCTTATCATTTTTTTTTTTTTTTTTTTTTCAAGGGTTTGAACCCAGGGGCACTCCACCACTGAGCCACATCCCCAGCCCTATTTTGTATTTTATTTAGAGACAGGGTCTCACTGAGTTGCTAAGGGCCTCACTAAGTTGCTGAGGCTGGCTTTGAACTCGCGATCCTCCTGCCTCAGCCTCCCAAGTGCTGGGATTACAGGCGTGTGCCACTGCACCTGGCTCCTTATCATTTTGAATTTGATGCAAGCCCTCCTCTCTCTCTGTTTGGCAGTGCAGGGGATTGAACCCAGTGTCTTGCACACGCCAGGCCAACAAGGATTTTACCACTGAGCTACATCCCCAGTCCTGCCTTCCTTTTGCTTTGTCTTTTACTAAAGTTTTTATTTTCCACTTATTAAAATTTTTTCTTTGTTTGAACTTTATTAAATGCTGTGTGCATGTGTGGTGTCCTGGGCACCGAACCCAGGGCCTCACACATGCTAGGCATGTGCTCTATCACTGCCCAAATGCTTTTTTTTTTTTTTAAATGACTTGTTTTCTCTTTGTTTATTTTTTATTTATTTATTTATTTTTGGAACTGGGCATCGAGCTCAGGGGCACTCAACCACTGAGTCACATCCCCAGCCCTATTTTGTATTTTACTTAGAAACAGGGTCTCACTGAGTTGCTTAGTGCCTTGCCATTGCTGAGGTTGACTTTGAACTCGCGATCCTCCTGCCCCAGCCTCCCGAGCCGCTGTGATTATTCGCGTGAGCCACCACGCCCTGCATCTCTTCTAACAGGGAACTGTGCTTGCAGAAGGCCGAAGGTTTCTTCCCCTCTGCTTCACCCTTCCAGCTTCCTGTAATGGGCACCACATCCCTCTCTTAATTCACAAAATGTAGACACAATTGTTACAGAGGACCTGCTGGCTCAGAGGTTCCCCTAGGATCAAATTCAGTAGGCAGCGTTCTCAGATGGCCCCTGATTTTCTCAACACCTGGTGAGCAAGACCCGTATAGTCCTCACCCTGTGTGAGGGTGCCGCCTGAGGATGATGGCGTGCACTCCGTGAATAGGTCATGTTGCACGACCAAAGTGAAGGCATTCAAGCCGGCTGCGGTGGTGCACGCCTGTAATCCCAGCAGCTCGGAGAGGCTGAGGCAGAAGGATCACAAGTTCAAAGCCAGCCCTCAGCAACTTGGCAAAGCCCTAAGCAACTTAGTGAGACCCTGACTCTAAATACAATATAAAAAAAGGGCTGGGGATGTGTTTCAGAGGGTAAGTGCCCCTGGGTTCAATCCCTAGTACAAAAAAAAAAAAGTGAAGTGTCTGTGCTGGGGATTGAACGTGGGGCCTCATGTGCTTATGCTCTGCCTGCGGACCACACCCCAACCCACTGGTGAGAGGATCTTGCAGATGTATTTGAGGCCCCAAATTAGTTAACTTTAAGCTAATCAAAAGGGAGATTGTCCTGGATGGCCTGACTTAATTAGGCGAGTCCTTTGGGGACAGAGCCTATCTTAAAGTCAGGTTCGAAGCGTGAAAGAGATTCTGGGACTGGCCTTGAAGAAGCAGACCACCATGTTTCAAGGGCCTATGGAGAAGGCTGTGGGGCAAGAACCCGAGACATCCTCCAGCTGTCCCGAGCAGTGGGGGCTGACAGCAGGCGGGGAGACAGGGACCTCAGTGGGACAACCACCAGGAAGCCACCTCTACCAACAGCCTGGGAGCTTGGGAGTGGACCTTTCCATAGTCAGCCTCCACGGAAGGACAACCTCCACTGACCCTGGTGGAACCCTGAGTGGAGGCCCAGCCACAGGGGGCCAGGCGGTCAACCACAGACGCTGAGACAGCAACTTCGTGTTGTTGGAAGCCACTGACAGCAATGGAAATGATGGGTGTATCATGTGCCATCCTGCTGATAACTCTTTCTTTTTTCTTTTCTTTTTTTTTTTTTTTGTCCTCTTCCCTTGAAATCAGGCAGCCTGGGACAGCAGTGACACTATGTGACTCCAAGGCTTTCAGGCCGCAGGTAAGCAGTCTGGTGACTCTGAGCAGCCTCACATTAGTCCCAGCAGAGGTCCCAGGTGGCGTGAAGAGAGCATCATGCCTGGCCAGCCCCAAACTCTTCAGATCCCTCCTTGTTCCGCTGCCTGGAACCATCTGAGACTCCACGGCAGAACTGCCCAGCCAAACGCTCCTCACATCCCCGACCCACAGAATCAGAGATTAGAGTAAAACAATAGCCTTTGTTTTAAGTCATTAAATTTTAGGGTGGTTTGTGGTGGAGCACCAGATAACCAGAACATTTGATCTTGGTCTTAGGTCAGCTGCCGCCCCCATAGTTCCACTCCGGCTTTTTGTTGTTCTGGAGATCAAACCCAGGGCCTTCCTGGGCTTGGTGGCTTAGGCCTGTAATGCCAGCTACTCTGGAGGCTGAGAGAGGAGGATCTCAAGTTTGAGGTTGACCTGGGCGACTTAGTGAGACCCTGAGTCAAAATAAAAAATGAAAAGGACTGGGGATGGGGCTCCGTGATGGAGAACCTGCCTAGCTTAGGCAAGGCCCTGGGTTCCATCCCCAGCACTGGGAAGAACAAAACAGGAAACCCCAGGACCTGCGCATGCCTGCTCTTGGTGGCCCCCTTTCTACTCCTCCCTTCTCACGATGTTAACCCTGTAATCCTCCTGAGTAGGTTGATAAAAGCCCTCTCAGGGGACCTGGGGTGTAGTTCAGCTAGACGGCATGTTTAGCATGCATTCAGCCCGGTTCAGCCCCAGTGCCGCCCACACAACGGCCTTCAGCGTATAACTGCCTCAGTCCCCTTTGGTTGGGATAATCCTCAATGGCTCTTCTGTCCTGGGTCACCTGTATTCTGACTGGGTTAACTCAGCGACAAGACCATGTGTAAAAGTAATACCGGGGTCAGAGAGGTATAAAACATGACAACCACCTCAAGGAACTGCAATCTACTTAGTGTTTAAAAAAAAATAAAAATAAAAGCCAGGTGTGGTGTGGTGGTGTGATCCCAGCTACTCAGGAGGCTGAGGCGGGAGGATCACAAGTTCGAGGCCAGCCGGGGCAACCTCGTGAGACCTTGTCTGAAAATAAAAATAAAGACTTGGGATATAGAACGCCCCGGGGTTCAATCCCCAGCAGCATAAAATAAATAAATAAATAAAATAGAAAAAGAAAAAAAAGAAAGTCAAATACTGATGAATTCTCTGCCCAGAAAACCTCAAGAGCATCAGGTAGAACGAATGAGTGGTCATTTCATTTCATGTATCGTCCAAATGAGCATCATAGGGAGCGAGGTTAATAATCACGGGCCACCAATGGTCCCTGTGGCTACAGGACATGTAGCAGACCTGAGACCTCTGGCCAAACCGCAGCTCTGTCCACACCCTCCTCTCCCACTACTCTGCACCTGCTCCAAGCAGCTGCCACCTGGGAAAAACACTCAGCCCCTCTCCTGCTCTGCCTCACCTCCGGGGCCAGGCCTCCTGTGAACCCTGAAGGTGCCGAGCACTCAGACCACCTTCCTCCCACTCTCCCGGGCGGCAGGTCCCTTCTGCAAATCCCAGCACCCACTTCCTTCTCTCTGAGTTGAAGACCTGGCCCCGTCTCCCTGCCCGGCTGCTCCCCTGCAGTTGTGTCATTGACGGGAGCCCCCCACAGAGGCCAGCTCCTGCCCACTGTCACCCACTGAGATTTCGTCCCAGCAATTCTCTCTGGTGTCTCTTCCTGCATTAATTTTTCCCTCTCATCATCTCCTCAGCACACAAACGTTGCTGGGTTATACTTCCCACCAGCGAAAAACACTCTTTTATTCTTTTTGGTACCGGGGATGGAATTGAGGGGCACTTAACTACTGAGTCACATCCCCAACCCTATTTTGTATTTTATTTAGAGACAGGGTCTCACTGAGTTTTTCAGGTCCTCACTAACTTGCTGAGGCTGGCTTTGAGCTCAATCCTCCTGCCTCAGCCTCCTGAGCCATGGGGATTACAGGCATGCGCCACCGCGCCTGGTGAAAAACCCTCTCTTGATTCGATTTTCTCTTCAGTTATGAACCCAATTCCCTTTGCACTAAATCATTTAAAAGGATTTGTAGGGCCGGAGGTATAGCGGAGTGGCAGAGCGCTTGCCTAGTAGGTGTGAGGTCCTGGGTTCCAGCGCCAGTCCACAGACAAAAACGAACCTCAAAGAATATTCATTTTCCAGTTTCCCTCTTTGCATTCTATCTTCAGCCCATTCCAGCAAGGTTTTTGTCTCCACCAGCCCACTACCACCATCCCTGTCATGGTAGGTGGTGAACTCTACAAACCGGCTCCAGTGGCCGTTTCTCCTCCTCCCAGCAGCACCTGACCAGGTGACCTCCAAGCCTTCCTTGAAAGATATTCTCCCTTGGCCAGCACACAATCCTCACCTCCTAGCCACTTAGCCACTTGTACTCATTTTTGTTGATTTCTTCTTCTCCTTCTCCTTCTCCTTCTCCTTCTCCTTCTCCTTCTCCTTCTTCTTCTTCTTCTTTGGTACTAGGAATTGAACCCAGAGGGCCTTTCCCACTGAACTACATCCCCAGCCCTGTTAGTTTTTATTTTGAAACAGCATCTCCCTAAATTGCTTAGGGCCTTGCTAAATTGCTGAGGTCAGCCCTGATTTTGTGATCCTCCTGCCTCAGCCTCCCAAGTCCCTGGGATTACAGATGGGTACCACCACCATGACCTGCTTTGATTCCTTTCCTGTCTCTCACTTCTAAATGCTGGAATACTGCAGGGCTCAGTCCTTAAACCTCACCTCTTTTAATATATTCTCACTGCTTAGGTGATTGTGTTTTTTTGAGGCACTGGGAATTGAACCTAGGGGTACTTGACCACTGAGCTACATCTCTAGCTCCACCACCACCCTTCTTTTTTTTCGGAGACAGGGTCTCACTAAGTTGCAGAAGTTGGCCTCAAATTTGTGATCCTCCTATCTCAGCCTCCTGAGTCACTGGGATTACAGGTGTGCACCACCACACCCAACCATCTCATAGTTTTAACTACTACCTACATCTAATAATTCCCAAATTTGTATCTCTAATGTGAATCTCTTTCCAGTACCCCAGTCTTAATTATCCAATTGTTTACTCAGGGCTGGGAGTGTAGCTCTGTGTACAAGGCCTGCCTGCTCGTACCTTTTTTTTTTTTTTTTGGAACTGGGGATTGAACTCAGGGGCATTTGGCCACTGAGCCACATCCCCAGCCCTATTTTGCATTTTATTTAGAGACAGGGTCTCACTGAGTTGCTTAGGGCCTTGCTAAGTTGCTGAGGCTGGCTTTGAACTCGCGATCCTCCTGACTCAGCCTCCCGAGTCGCTGGGATTACAGGAGTGCGCCACCAGGACCGGCTCCTGCTAGTACCTTAACACCATGCCTTCCTCAGTCTCACCAAACATAGGGAATGGTGACACCACTCTTCTAGTTACATGGACAGAAAATTCTGGTGTTAATTTTGACTCCTCTTTCTCTTACACTCCACATTCAGCTCATCAACGAATCCTGTCTGTTTTACCTTCAAAATGTTTCCAGAATCAGCTGGAATGTTGCCAGCCTATAATCCCAGCAATTTAGGAGATTCAGGTGGGAGGATCTCAAGTTTAGGCAATTTAGGAAGACCCTGTCTCAAAAGAAAAAAAAAAAAGGCTGGGGGTGTGGCTGAATGGTTAAACACCCTTCCGTTAAAAAAAAAAAAAAAAAAAATCACTGTTATTGGAGCCCGTGATTCCAGCCTGTGACCCCAGCGACTCGGCAGGCTCGGGCGGGAGGAATGCAAGTTCAAGACCAGCCTCAGCAACTGATCTTTGCTAAGATCCTTGGCAACCTAAAAATAAAAATAATATAAAATAAAAAAGGTCTGGAAATGTAGCTCAGTAGTAATTGCCAGAGTTCAATCCCCAGAACCAGGAAAAAAAACAAACAAAAATTAACATTGTCATATAAATCATGCAATAAAAACCATAGGGTTTATAGGGAAAAATGGGAGTTTTAGGTACAGCACGCAAAAACTTTGTCAGTAATTACAACAAAAGGCAGATAGGCAGTTTGGGCATGTCCAGTGGTCAGGGATGGGCAGCTGGTGTTCGCATGGCCGATTTCTTGAAGCCAACATGAATCTGTGTGTGATCGTGGGTGTTGGAAGAGGTGCAGCCTGGGAATCACTGCGAAGTGGCGACTGGTGGTCACCCCGTGCATCCAGGTGGTGGCTATTCGAGGGGTGTGCTTGTGCACATTTTGGTACCCCCACCCTACTTCGTTCAGCTGGTCCCGTGCTCCCCAGTCACCTGTATTTCTCGGGGCAAAATCAAGCATGAGCAAATGCAAAATTGCTCAAATGCAAAAATGCTCAAATTGCTTCCTAATGTATGAATTGAATTGGAACAAATCATGTTTTCAAAACACGACTAACAGCAGAACTGACTGCCTTTGTTTATCTCCCTTCCCAAGGCTATGGTCGTCTCCTTTCTTCGTGCCTGGCAAATTCCACCTTTGCTTCAAGGTCCATTCTCCATTGTCTCCCTCAGTACCTTACATCGACTTTCTCTTCTTTGAACATTCTATGCTCTCTTCTTGTCTTTGGAATACAGATTTTATTTTTCATGGCAGAATTAGGTAGAAAGTATGAAGTGTTCCCTACAGTCCCTGCCCCGAACATGTGCAGCCTCCACCATAGCCAATGTCCCCCACCAGAGTGGTCTGTTTGTTGCAATGATGAACCTGCAAGGACACATCATTATCAGCCAAAGACCACTGCTTGCTCTTGGTGGGGCACTGTCTATGGTTCTGGACAACGTCTGATGGACGTGTCCACCATGATGGTATCAGGTATTATTTTTCACCACCCTAAAAATACTTTGTCTCTACCTGTTCATTCTCTCCCTGACAGTCATTAATCTTCTTACTGTTTCAATGGTTCTGTCTTTTCCAGAAGGTCATATAGTTGAAATCAAGCAAAAAATAGCCTTTGTAAGTTTGTTAGCATTTAAATTTCCTCATGTCATTTCATGGCTGAACAACTCATTCCTTTTAAGGGCTGAATAATATTCCACTGTCTGGATGTCCCATAGTCTAGACATTCACCTACTGGAGAACATCTTGGCTGCTTCCAAGTCTTTTTTTAAAATTTGTTTTAGTTGAAGGTGGATACAATACCTTTGTTTTAATTTATTTATTTTTATATGGTGCTGAGGATCAAACCCAGTGCTTCACAATGCTCTGCAAGTGCTCTATCATTGAGCCACAATCCCAGTCCTGCTTCCAAGTTTTGACAATTATAAGTAAAGCTGCTATAAATGTCCACACACAGGATTTTGTGTGAACCTAAGTTTTAGGATCAACTCTTCTGAGTAAATAGCAGTGCGATTGTGCTGGGGGAGGTGGCACACACCTGTAATCCCAGTGGCTCAGGAGGTTGAGGTAGGAGGATCATGAGTTCAAAGCCAGCCTCAGTGAAAATGAGGCACTAAGCAACTCAGTGAGACCCTGGTCTCTAAATAAAATACAGAAAAGGGCTGGGGATGTGGCTCAGTGGTGGAGTGCCCCTGAGTTCAATTCCCGGTACCTACCCCCTTAAAAAAGTGTTATTGCTGGATCATATAAAAAGAGTACATTTAATTATATAAGAAATCTCCAGGGCTGGGGTTGTGGCTCAGTGATTGAGTGCTTGCCTAGTATGTGTGAGGCACTGGGTTCGATTCTCAGCTCGATTCTCAGTTCGATTCCATATAACAGAATAAAGATTTTGTGTCTGTCTACAGCTAAATAAAAAAAGAAACCTCCAAACTATCTCCTAAGGTATCCATACCATTTGGCATTCCCTCCAGTAATGAATGCAAGCTCTTCTTGCTCCACATCTTCACCAGCACTGATGTTGTCAGCATTCTGGATTTTGATGTTCTAATAGGATGGTAGACATATTCTCACTTATATTTTTATTGTCATCTTACATTGAAGTCTTGTGGTGCATGCCCGTAATCCCAGTGGCTGGGGAGGCTGAGGCAGGAGGATCACGAGTTCAAACCCAGATTTAGCAACTTAACGAGGCCCTAAGCAACTTAGTGAGACCCTGTCTCTAAATAAAATAGTTTTTAAAAGGGCTGGGGATGTGGCTCAGTGGTTAAGCACCCCTGGGTTCAATCCCTGGTTAAAAAAAAAAAAAATTGAAGTCTCATGATGTTAGTTCACTTTACACGTGACCATGTCCATCTCTTCATTTAGCTCTCAACCACGTGAGAGGAGGAGGAGACCCCAATTCCTTGTCCCTCCTGATCATCTCCTGTACTCGCCCTAGGACAGCCTTGTGTAGCGTTGCTGAAAATCTGCTGATGTGCTGCTGCTCCCGGGCAGGCCTGGGTGCCGGCTGGGCCTGTTTGATCACAGAGCTCCGGGCCGCGGGACAGCAGCAAGATCTCGAATGCTGAAAATCAGACAGGGAGGAGCACAGGAGACGAACACCTGCGGGACTTCATCTCCACCTTGTTGAACTTCCGGGGACTCTGAGCTCAGCACTGGTGCCTTGATCCAACGGGATTATTCTGACTCTGGAGGATGGTGCCAGCCTCTATGCCCACACCCCACACGTGGCAGCCAAGGATCTCCTCCTACGTCCCAGGCAGCTGGTCTGGACGTTTTGGTCGTGTCAGGAAACACAGAGAAACGTGCTGAAGGCGTGATGGCCCCCGAGGCTTGAGTTATCCTGTCCTTCCCGATGGTGTGCAGGATGGTCAGGAGGGCTGAGCGTGGTTCCTGCTGTGGCTGCTGCTCCCTGAGTGTTGAAAAATAAGAGGGATGACGCCACTGTCCCTGGGGACCTCTCTTTTGGGGGATGAATTATAAATATGATCTGTGCAGGGCCTTTTTTTTTTTTTTTTTTTTTTTTTAAACCGGGGATTGAATCCAGGGACTCTTAACCACTGAGCCACATCCTAGTCCCTTTTTATATTTTATTTAGAGACAGGGTCTCACTGAGCTGCTTAGGGCCTCACTAAGTTGCTGAGGCTGGCTTTGAACTAGAGATCCTCCTGCCTCAGCCTCCCGAGCCACTGGGATTACAGGTGTGCACACCCCACACCCCGTGCCTGGCTGTGGAGGTCCATTCTAAACTTTAATTTTTCCTTTCTTTGCCCTCCCTTGATATGGGGAGTGAGGTGGAAAGAGATAGGAGGAAACTTCTGAAAAGTTGCTTTTCCAGTTTGGCTGGTCAATGGACTGCCAGCCAGACACTCTGTCTTCCCCAAACAGCCTGTCCACAGATCAGCAATGACCGCTGCTTTCATTGGAGGGAAATGACTGGTTTGATAGAAGAAGTTGAGTCAGCAGTGAGCCATGGGTAATCAATCCATTCAGACTGGGTTCAGAAGATGGGAATCCTGATGATCTTTACAGAGCATGATGAAATTGAACACTAGGATTGAAAAAACAGACGAATAGTGGTGTAAGTGGGCACCAACAAAGGCGTCTTGTTCATTTCTAACAATGAAAGAAAAAACAATTTTTAATTGTAGAACTTTGGTTGTATTCATTAGTACCTTCTCCCCCACCCCCACTACTAGTTGGGAAAGTAGCATCATTGTCCAAACAATAGCAGCAAAATCCTTAAGTCTAAGAAAAAAGTTTGGGCCCGGCATGGTGGTGAACGCCAGTGGCTCGAGGAAGAGGCAGGAGGATTGCGAGTTCAAAGTCAGCCTCATCATTGCCAGGCGTGGTGGCACACGCCTGTAATCCAAGCAACTTGGGAGGCTGAGTCAGGAGGATCGCGAGTTCAAAGCCAGCCTCAGCAACTTAGCGAGGCCCTAAGCAACTCAGTGAGACCCTGTGTCTAAATAAAATACAAAATAGGGCTGGGGATGTGGCTCAGTGGCCAAGTGTCCCTGAGTTCAATCTCTGGTTCAAAAAAAAAAAAGTCAGCCTCATCAACAGCAAGGCCCTGAGCGACTCGCCAAGATCCTGTCTCAAAATAAAAAATAAAATAAAAATATAAAAAGGGCGAAAGTGTTGGGGACGAGGCTCAGTGGTTAAGCTCCCCTGGGTTCAACCCCTGGTACAAAAAAAAAAAAAGATCCAGACTATGTTCATCAATTTCTGGCAAAGACTGTCTTCCTGGCTTATAGACAGTCACCTTCTCACTGTGTCCTCACCTGGCTGGGAAAGAAAGTAAACTTTTATATCTCTTCTTATCGAGACACTAATCCTATCAGGGCCCCACCCTAATGCCCCATTCAATCTTAAGTGCTTCCTTCCTCTATGTATAGTCACTCTGGAGCCAGGGCTTCACCATATGAACTTGGAGGAGGGTGGACACAAATCAATCCACAGCATCTGCCCCTGCCCTCCCCAAAATTCATGTCCTTATTGCATGCAAAATGCATTATTCCATCCCATAAACCCTGAAGTCTTAACCCAGCATGGCATCCACTCTAAGTCTAAAGTCTCATCTAAGGTCAGATATGGGTCAGTCTGTTAGTCAGCTCTCCATCACTGAGATCAACAACTTTTAAGGAGGAAAAGTTCACTTTGGCTCACAGCCTCAGAGGGTTCAGTCCATGTCCGGTTGGCCCATCGCTTTTGGGTCTGTGGTGAGGGAACATAGCATGGCAGAGCATGTGAGAGGAACCTGCTCACCTCTGGATGGCCAGGAAGCAGAGAAAGAGAGAGAAGAGTGTCCACGTTCCCTTCAAGGGCACGCCCCCAACAACCTACATTCCTCCCCTGAGGCCCCACCTCTAAAAGGCTCCACCACCTTGCACTAGTGCCATGGGCTGGGGAAGAAGCCTTCAGCACATGAGCCTTTGTGGGACATTCAAGATCCAAACTCAAACACACCCTGAGGCAAAATCACCCTCCAGCTGTGAACCTAAGAATCCAGACAAGTCAGGTACTTTCAAAATTAATGGTGGACGGCCACAGGATAGAGATTAGAGGGAGAAAGGAACAAGTGTCACATGCCTGTGATCCCAGAGACTCAGGAGGCTGAAGCAGGAGGATTAAATAAAGTTCAAGGCCAGCCTGGGCAACTTGGTGAGTCCTTGTCATAACATTAGAATAGAGAATAGAGAATAGAATAGAATAGAATAGAATAGAATAGAATAGAATAGAACAGAACAGAACAGAACAGAAGACATGGCCTAGTGGTAAAAGACCCTCTGGGTCAAATTCTATATACCATAAAAAAAGAGACAGAAAAAAGGAGGAGAGGAATTATTATTAGAATTCTCTTTGGCTTGATGTTCTGTCTTTCAGACTCAATGCAGAGCAGTCCCACCTTCAGAAATCCCTGGGACAGCAGTCTGCCCTCCACAGCTCTGCCAGGCAGGGATCACTGCCTCCCAGAGACCCTGTTGGGAGGGGGTCCCATACCCTAGACTCCACAGTGATGCTGCCCCCAAAGCTTCACTCAGAGGAGGCCACAGCCCATGCTTTAAAACCAAGAAAGTCACCCTGCGACTTGAGGGGCCTTTATGTCCTCCTTCCTTTACTTGAACACAGTGTAGATTTGCAGCTGAATAGCTCCATGGTCTAGTTTGTGAGAACTAAGAAGTCCCAACAGCCATCTTTCACCTTGTCCTGCTTTCTCTGTCCCCTTCAGTTGATCTCAACTGGCCATGACTGTGCTGGTGTGACCTCATCTCCATTCCTGGCGTCTGCCAGGACGAAGTCCCCGAATGGCTCACGGTCTCTTTTTCCAACACTCGCTCAGTCACAACCTTGGTGTTCTTTTCAGGCAAACTTGGCTTTTTTTTTACAACATGGAGAGGCTGAGAATTTTCCAGATGTCAAGTTCTGTTTCCTTTTTGCTTAACGATTTCTCTTCCTCCTCCTCCTTTTTATTCTTCTTTTGATTGTCTGATGACTCTTTGTTGGAATGTTTTTCTTTGAACCCCTTAACTAGCTGGGTGTTCCTCTGCACCACTGTCACATCACTTATGATGTCGTGAGTCCATCAGCTTTGCAGCCCACAGACTGGGCAGTGCTCAGGATCTCTCTCTCCTTCTGCACATACTCCCCACCCCTAGGCAGTGCCGAGGATTGAACCCTGGGCCTTATGCATGCTAGGCAAGTGCTTTACCACTGAGCTACATCCTTAGCCCTTTTGTCTTTTATTTGGAGTCAGTCAGGGTCTTGCTAAATGGCTAAGGCTGACCTCCAACTTTTGATCCTCCTGCCTCAGCCTCCCAAGTAGGTGGAATTACAAGTACCACCACTCCTGGCCCCAGGATCTTTTCAATGGTTCCCAAAAGTTCTCTGGCTTAAGTTGGCGCTACACCTGTTGGGCAGTGTTGACAATCTTGTCAAAAGTGTTATTTCCACTACGTCTAATGTTTTTCGGTTTCTGTATCTTTTGGCTGTTCCTTGGGGGCTTTGATGATCAGGGAAGAGGCAGAAGTTACTACCTCAGTCTGGGCCTGTCTGTTATGAAAGGTCAGTTTCTGTCATCTTCAGACTCTTCAAGTCACAGGATGCCTTGGCGATACATCACCCACCTGTGGCAGACAGACTCAGGGGGCCAATCTTGGGGGATAAGAAAAGGACAGCGACCTTGCCACTAGTCATCTTGGTCACCGGACTTCCATCTCACTGGGGTCAAACTGGGTGGCATGGTGAAGGTCGCTGGCCGTTGGATGAATTCAGATTTGGGACAACTGAAGAAAGTAGCAGGTCGGCCTCCTCTTAGTCAAAAGCCTAAAGAACAATTCCTTCTTCAATGTGTTCTTCTCCTTTTCATTTTACCATCAGCAGGCAGGAGAAACCAAGCTGCTCTCCCAGCGCCATGCTTAGGAATCTCCTTAGCTAAATTCTGATTTCTATCATTCTGCTCACAAGTTCTACTCTCCACAAAACAGCAGAACACAGTTCAACCGAGATCTTTGTCACCTTATAACAAGAACGGCCTTTCCTCCAGTTCCCAGTAACATATTCCTCATTTGCAAGGGAGATCTGGCCAGAATCACCTTGACCTTTCATATTTCTAACCTGGGTCTCAAAATTTTGCCAGCCTCTTACCTGTTACCTACTTCCAAAGGTGCTTCTACATGTTTAGGTCTTAATTACAACAGAACCCCACTTCTAGGTAGAGAGACAAAACACACACAGTGACCCACAGATAGAGTGGGGTTTATTATAAAGTCTCATGTGATTTCAGAGGCAGAGAACTTCCAAAATCTCTAGTCTGGCAAGCTGCAGACCCAGGAAGGCAATGAACCAGCTCGAGTCTAGGCCCAAAGGCCTAAGAACCAGGACAGCCAATGCTACAAACTCAAGTCCAAAAGCTAGAAGCCCTGAGGTTCCAGAACAGCCAAGTTCCAGTTAGAGTCCAAAGGCAGAAGACAGAAGGCCCAGCTGAAGTATTTGGGCAGGAAAAATTCCCTCTTACTCAACCTTTTTATTCTATTCAGGTCTTCGAGTGACTGGATGAGGTCCACTCAGCATTAGGAACAGTCCGCTTCATGTGGTCTCCTCCTCCCCCTCCCCCACCCCGCCCTTCTCTCTCCTCCTTCCCCTCTTCTTCAGTGGTGCTGGGCATGGAACCCAGGATCTCACCCTCTACGGTGCGATACCTCTGAGCTACACCCCCAGTCACTTCAGTCAGTACAAATGTTCATCTCATCTAGAAATGCCCTCCCAGACCCACCCAGGACAATGATGGACCAAACGTTGGAGCACCCTACTTCCTGGTTAAATTAATCATCACAGGAATCATGCAAGGAAACCATCATGGATGATTTATACCTGACCCCAACAACCTTTGACTGAGCATAGGCAGGTACAAAGTCCCGCTTGAAAGATGACTTGACCACGATTCCATTCGGTTTGGTCTGATGGACTTGGGTGGTGGAAGGGCTGTCATCACAGAGCATGGAGGTCTTCCTGTGGATGCGGCTGGACGACCTGGGTGGTTCATGTTTTCTGCCATTCTAGGTGCATGAAACAGGCAGGAGACCGGCAGGAGACGCTGTTCTAGATCGCTGCTGCTCAAAGAGCATATGAATTACCTGGGGAGCTGGTGAAGATGCAGATTCAGACTGTATCGCTGAGGAAGAACCTGAGATTCTGCATTTCTAACAAGTCCCCAGGTGATGCTAATGCTGTTGGTGCAGAGAACACATTTTAAGTAGCAAGGAACTCAATGAGCTTGAAGGTCCCTTCTGATTGTGTAAATCCAGTCTAGTTCAGCAAGTGTTCATAGAGAACTGGCTGTCGTAGGGTGACCAATTGAGGTCGAAATGTGTTTCCTGCCTTCAAGGAGCTGACTTACATTTAGAAAGCCCGACAAGAGCTGGGCATGGTGGAGCACACCGATAACCCCAGCTCCTTGGGAGGCTGAGGCAGGACAATCGCAAGTTCAAAACCAGCCTCAGCAAATTGCTGGGCTCTAAGCAACTTAATGAGACCCTGTGTCAAAATAAAAATTAAAAAGGGACAGGGATGTGGCTCAGTGGAAAAGTGCCCTGGGTTAGATCCCAGTACTGCCAAAAAACAAACAAAACCCCAATAATAACAAAGCCCAGGGCCGAGGCCCCTGGTTTTTTTTCAGCACAAAGAAGAAAAAAAAAAAAAGAAGAAGAAGAAGAAGAAAGAAAGAAAGAGAGCTAAACAAGTAGCCACAATGTGTCCCACAAATCACATTATTATCAGCTTTCCAGGTCAACCTTTGAGTGTCTAGACTCTTAGGAAGACATTCTCCTTGAAATTCTTATATCAATCCCTTCCCAAGAAGTTTGGTCTCAATTTTTTTTTTTTTAAAGAAGCCAAAGACCCAAAAATAGTTTAGCCCCTTAAAATATAACCTAAACAGAATATTAAAGATTGCTTAGGTGAAAAAATCAGGTGTTATCTGAGCCTGTGGCATCAGCCAGAATGGGCTACAACCCTGAGAAGCTGCCAGCCCACAGCCTAAGCAAAGCACAAGGAAGCCCCCAGAAAGGCCACCTCTGACCCACTGTGCCAGGGTCCAAGCTCCTCCAGGAAGAAGGGCAGAGGAGACCCTGAGTGGGGAGATGCTGACACTGTGGCTGAGGGTGCATGTCCATCAGGCTGTGGAAGGGTCAGTGCCTACCAAGTGGACTTCTCCAAACCTAGGACTAGTTTCTGGATCCCTGAGGTTCAGCTGGAAGTGGCAGAGGTGGCAGGGCAAGCCAGGAGCTGGTCAGGACCGGTGGAACCACGAACAAGGATGGGCGGAAGCAGTGGCTATGGGTGTGTGTGTGTGGGGGGGGCGCACTTGGTGGCCCAAAGGGGGAAGTGGGTAGTACACCAGAGTGGGACCCTTGGGGTCTCAGCTACTAACTGTACAGCCAGCGCCAGCAGGCATGGCAGTCACTAGGAGGGCCTTTTAACAGTGAACTGCTCAGGCTGCGCTTGAGACTGGGCGAGGGCAGCATGCCCTCCGGACTAGCCCTGGCACACCCCAGTTTTCCTGCCCCTGCTGGCGCGGCCTGACCTCCACTCCATGCTTTCTGTCCTTGGAGGCCCTGCTAAGGTTGAGGACCACTGGAAGCCATGAAAGACCCTCCTAGGCTGGTCCCTGGGTCCCCTCCTGGTCCCTCTGCCCCCATACCACCAGCAGCAGACTGGTGACTGGAGCTCCAAATGGCTGGAGCGGGTGGGGGCTGGCAGCCCGGGAGGGAGGGGGAGGGAAGGAAGAGGAGAATCAAACAGAAACCTCATCTTTCTATCAGCAGCCATGCAAGCAATATTGTTCAGCGTGGCACAAAAGCGGCACTGAAAATAGCTGCAGCCAGAGCGGGGCTGCCAACCACTGCCTGAGATAACGTCTACTTGGAGACACTGGTGTCTTTGTGGGGCTGTCAGTGTCCCTATTGTTCCCGAGCCTATTGCCTGGGGAATATTGTTCCCGGCTTTTGTCTCCCCCGGTTCACTTTTGTTTGCCTTTACTTACCATCTCACTCCTGCTCCCTTTGTGCTCCCCCATTCCCGCCTTTGTCTCTCCCTCTCCAGCCTGCCTGGGGCTGGGGATTGGTGCCCGCCGCACAATAGGCCCGGCCCCCTCCCAGCCCGCGCCCCACCCCGCCGCGCCGCGCCCTCCGCCCCTCGCTCGCTCTCCCGAGCGGCACCCGGGACGGCCGGCCGGCCGGCTGGAGGGCGGGGACAGGCCCGGCGACGGTCTGCGTGGGTCCCTTCGGACGTGGATCTCTTTTTTTTTTTTTTAACAAATGCACTTGGGTGCTGTCAGAGGAACGGGGACCGCTCCCGCCGCACGTCCCCCAGACCTCTTTCAAGCGCCCAGCATGCACTTCTCCGACCGGGGCACTCTGCTCCCGGCCTCCTCCCTCTCGGCCTCCGGATCAAAGCTACTTGTGTTTATTTGCACATTCAAATCCAGACTGCCTCCAGTAACCCGATCCGCCGCGGCGCCAGGGTGGTGCGGGAGCCGCGCCCGCCCCTCCCCCAGCGCGCGGCCCTTCTGGCTGAACCCGGGAAGGGAGGGGACGGGGGTCTCCTCGGGTCAGGGCTGGGAGTGGGAGAGGAGTGGGCAGTGGGGAAAACAGGACGCCCGGCCCTTTAGATCGGCCCTGGGAGCCCAACCGAGGCCTCCAAAGGCATCTAGAGAACAGCCCTCAAGCCCCGAGCGCGCTCGCCCACCCAGGCCCGCCAGGTGTCCTCTTCCGTCCTGCGGCTGGTGCCTCTGGGTCCTCGCTAAGAGAAGAAGGGCCCTAGGGAGCCCTGAGCGGGCTGGAGCTTTTCCTTCGGCCTCCCCAGCTTCCTGCCTCCATAAGATGGGAACCCACTGCTATTCTGGAAGCTTCTCCGCTGGGGGGCAGCCAGGGCAGGGGTAGAGCTTGGGGCCAGAGAGAAGGCTCCACTCTCTCATCGCTCTAGTTCCAAGGACAATGGGAATAGTCTCCAGAGAGCCATTGTTTCAAAAGCTGGAAATTGGGTAGGGGATTTCCGGAAAGATTGAATGGAGGCCCAGCTTGGCTGTGAGGAGACCGGGGAAGAGGAAGGGGAAGGGGAAGAGGAAGAGGCGGGGTAGTCTGGGGTTGGGGAAGGGACTCCCAGGCCCAGAGACTCTCCACTGCTCTCAGTCCGAAGCTGCCCATTTTTGTTCTGATTGTTGGGGTTCTTCTCCAGCCAAGATCAGCTCTAGATCCTTCTTTCTATTTCTATTTTGGTGCTAGGGATTGAACACAGAGGTGCTTTACCACTGAGCCACATCCCCAGCCCTTTTTAGTTTTTCATCTTGAGACAGGCTCTCCCTAAATTGCTTAAGGCCTCGTTCAATCACAGAGACTGACCTCGACACTGGTAGCCCTCCTGCCTCAGCCTCCTGGCAGGAGGTGGGTACCTCTGGGCCCAGCCAGATTCATAATACCCTGAGCAGAAAGAAAACCAAAATAATTTGTCCCCATCTTAAGGGCAAGAACTGAGTCTGATCCACCTTTGTTATCCTAGCCCATAGCCCAGAATGCGTGTGAATGACAGCGAAAGCATTATGGATCTCAAAGGCCACCGTGACTACCCCTGGGCTTCTGGGATGGTAGGCATAGTACTAAAAGTTTGAAGTGAGAAAAATCTGAAGGTGGGGCTACAAGGATGCTGGGACAGATGGGTGGTTCAGAATATGGGTGTGGCTACGGGACAGCCCTGTCACAGCCCTGCTGTGAAGGACATTTGGCCTCTATCCTCTTTTCCCGTTCGCCCTACATGGTCTGAGCTACCTTAGAGATCAGACGTGACCACATCTTGCCTATGCGAAAAACAGTGGCCCCTTCCCTCTGCCTCCAGTCACCTTTGGGCATTGAAACTGGAACTCCGCAGGAGAGGGCCATTCTGACTGCTCCCGGCACTCATCACAGATAAACAGTGCCAGGGCAGCAGGGCAGGCACTTGGTGAATGTGGAACTCAATGAGTTGACAATCTAGCCATTTCTACAGCGCTTCCTGAATGGCATTGAAGTTTTGGTGTAGTCAGTGATTTTGACGGTTGATGTTTTATCCATTTTACTGAGTTGATCTTTGAAAATAGGCAAGGGCCATAAAAATCAAAGCATTTACAGTACACCTGTAATCCCCAAAGCTCGGGAGGCTGAGGCAGGAGGATGGCAAGTTTGAGGCCAGCCTCAGCAACTTAGCAAGGGCCTGAGCAACTTAGCAAGACCCCGTCTCAAAATAAAAAATGAAAAGGGCTGGGAATGTGGCTCAGTGGTCAAGTACCTCTTGGGTTCAATCCCTGGTAAAATAAATAAATAAATAAATAAGGTGTCATATCCCATCTAATGAGAATGAAGTTGAGAACTGGGAAGTAAGCTAATGTAGACTGCAGAGGAATCAAAAGTAGCATTGTAAAGGCAATTTATTCAATTTATTTGAGCCAACAAACATTTTCCTAATAGCTGGGATAGTCAATGAAATATAAGTTGAAGAAGTGAAGTGTCTGGGAATTTCTCCTGAAGGGGACTGCATGTAGGAAGTATACCTTTTTGCTCTTCTCTTCTTCCTCTTGATCCTATGTAGAATGTGGTTATGATGGTTGGAGCTCCAGCAGCCATTTTCTGACCACAAATCAACATGGAATTTGTGTTAAGTAGGGCCAAACAGAAAAATAGAAAGTGCATGCGTCCAAGGCTCTGGGTTCAATCCCCAGCACCGCCAAAAAAAAAAAAAAAAGAAGAAGAAGAAGAAGAAAGTGCATGCATCCCTGATGATTGACAAGCTACAATGTTAATCTCAAATTGCCTACCTCTAAAGTGAGATATCCCATTACTTACTAGAGCATTTGAATAATCCTGTGTGTCTTCAAAGCAAAGTTGCAATTTGAATTGGAGGAGCTGCTGGTGAGAAAACAATTATTTGGTATGATAAAGCAGCAGGAACCATTCTAAGGTGGCTGAAGAGCAGGGAAGAGGCCAAACAACATGTAGATTACCATAGGGGAAGGGGGAGTTGACAGCCCAGATGAGGGGGTTGGGGGCTCTAAAAGGAGATATAAGAACTAAAAAAATAGAAGTTTCTCCATATTAATGACACTTAGTCCAATAGTCCTGTAAACTTCATCAGGGCCCGAGGGGCATCAGACTTTTGTTCTAATACACAAAAATGGATGATTCAGAATAAGCAGTACGTGCCATCAGAACGAGGCCCTCCATTTAGCATTGCAGAAAGCAAGAAGCTGAAACCTCTGCCTCCTCCTCCAAACACATGAAATGAAACAGAAGGGACTCATAGCTACACTTGAAACCCAGAAAAGGAAGTCTTAAAAGCTATCAGAGAGGGAAGACAGACCATTTACCAAGAAACAAGAATCAGATCAACACCAAACTCCGTCCTATGAAACAGCAGATGTCAAACGATAATGGCATAAGAGCTTTCAAATGCTGAAATAGAATAATGTTAACTGGGAAATTCTATGCCCAGTAAGGCTTTTATCCCAGTGTCAGGGTAAGATAAAGACTACCTTATGTAGAGGCAGACCCAGAAGTTTTACTATTGACAGACTCTCGTTGAAAGAACTGTTTGAAGCTGGGCGTGGTGGTGCACGCCTGTAATATCAGCAGCTCTGGAGGCTGAGGCAGGAGGATCGCAAGTTCAAAGCCAGCCTCAGCAACTTAGCGAGGCCCTAAGCAACTCAGGGAGATCCTGTCTCTAAATAAAATTTGAAAAGGGCTGAGGATGTGGCTCAGCAGTTAAGCACTTCTGGGTTCGATCCCCAGGACCAAAACAACAACAACAACAACAACACAAAAAAACCCTCGCAAAACAAATCAGCAAACAAACAAAACAACTGAACAAGAAGAGTGAATCCCGAAGGAGAAAATGTGAGATGCAAAATGGAACAGAAGATCATACGTGAAAGAAAAATAAACAATTGGGGACAGGCCTGGAGGGACCAGGGATGCTGTATTAAGCAGAGAGGGGCACATTTTCAGGAGGAGAATGGCATGGGTATAAGAGGTTATAAGAGGGGTCTGCGTTTTAGGGGGCTCAGGGGGACCTGAGTCCCAGCAGACTGTGAGGTTGGGCGTGGGAACGTTGTAAAGTTCAAAGTCATCCTCGCTGCGAAGTGGTGAGAGCCCAGTCCCATCCTTCTGCCTCTCCCTGGGGGAGGTTGTTCCTCTTTTTTCCCTGGGGGTGTGTCTTCCATGTCCTCAAGACGCGCTTCACATGTGTAATTTTGGAAAGGAAGCACTAGGGCTGGGCGCTCAGTGCCAGGGCACCTGCCCGCCGGCGGGAGGCTCTGGGTTCCATCAGTCAATCAACGGGAAGAACGAGATGAGCAGGCAGCACCCCAAATCCCGAAGGCCTGCAGTCCCACGGGTGCACGTCTGGCTCTCCCAGCTCAGCTGCCGCTGGCCTGAGGCTGCGCGCTCTCACCCTCTGTTCCGGGACGGAGGGAAGAATCTGTTCTCACGGCAGAGCCGGGAATCCAGGAGGAAGTGGCTCAGGGCCTTTCCAGCCTCACAACCAGCCGCCGGCCCAGCCATAAATGGGATGCGCCCTGCGAGTCACGCGGCCGTGGGGCGGGGTGCACGTCACACTCTCAGGAAAGGGCACGGGTAATTCTCCAACGGCAAAGAATCTCCTGCTACAGGCAAGAGGGCTAGGAAAATACCACTGTTAGCAACTGTTGATTCTGGGGAGGAGAAATAGATGTAATTATGTTCTGCATTTTCAAAGTTCTCAAAATGAAAAAAAAAAAAAAAAAAGAAAAAGAAAGGACCATGTTAGAGTCACAAGAACACACTTTTTTATCTTGTTTTTGAAAGTTGAATATTAATTTTGTGAGCATTTGCCCATATTGCTGCTAGTCTTCTCCATTTACCTTTTTATAACACTCGGAGATCTAATTTGATTTAGAAAGGCCAAAATGGATGAGATGACATAATTTTGGTGCTGAAACTATATTCATTTACCAAGGAATGTGAATGTCTGGTACCTTATCGTGTGTGATTATGACATTGAGTAATATACCACCTTTTTTTTTTTTTGGTGCTGGGGATTGAACTCTGGTGCTTTACCACTGAGCCACATCCCCAGCCCTTTTTTTTAGCCCTTTTTATTTATTATTTTGAGACAGGGTCTCACTGAGTTGCTTAGCGCCTCACTAAGTTGCTGAGGCTGGCCTTAACCTGCCATCCTCTAGCCTCAGCCTCCCAAGCTGCTGGGATTGCAGGTGTGCACCACCGTGCCCATAAATATTAAGATAGAAAACTTTATATTTAAAATGAAAAGATGCCAAAAATATAGAGCACATAGTGATAATGATTAGTGAGAGAATCATGAAAAATTGGTGCTTACCAACAACAACTCAAGTATTTCCAGTTGTCAGGAGAAATTGTGCAGACTGCAGTGAATCAAAGAATGGCCAGATGCCTTCAGTGAGAAACAGTGCTTTATTCCAAGCACACATTTCTAGATTTTCTGATTCTATAGGGTTTGAACCTTTCATTGTCTTTAAGCTATTTTATAATACTATAAGTTATAAAAACTGATAGCAATACAAATGTTTTATTTTATACACATGAAAATGAACCCTGCCAAGTAAAGAGACAATTGATTGCTCTCTCCTTCCATATCCCCAAATTCCCATTTTGCATCTTTTTGTTAATTCATTTCAAACTTAAATTTATGTGGTCTTTGAATTCTTTTTGTTTTGGCGGGGGCAGTATTGCATAGTACACAAGCACTCTACCACTGAGCTGCATCCCCAACACCTTTTATTTTTTTTTTTGAGACAGTGTCTCCCTAAGTTGCCCAGGCTGGCCTTGAACTTGTGATCCTCCTGAGTAGCTGGGATTGCAGGTATGTGCCACTGCGCCTGGCTTGAATTCTTTTTTGAATTTGTTGAAACATCTTACTGATTCTTTCATTAATTTAGTGACTTAAATAAAAATCTTCGATATGTGTTCATTTTATATTTGTATGAGAGTTGTGGTTTTTTTTAAAATTTTTTTTGGTATTGGGGATTTAATCCAGGGGTGCTTAACTGCTGAGTGAATTCCCAGCCCTTTTATTTTATTTATTTTTTAAACTTATTTTTTGGTACTGGGAGTTGAACCCAGGGCCACTCAACCACTGAGCCACATCGCCAGCCCTTTTTTTGAAATATATTTTATTTAGAGTCAAGGTCCCACTAAATTGCTGAGACTGGCTTTGAACTTGAGATCCTCCTATTTCGGCCTCCCAAGCCACTGGGATTACAGGCATGTGCCACTGGGTCTGGCCTAGCCCTTAAAAAAATTTTTTTTTTAAATTTGTTCTTCTTATACCTGTAATCCCAGCACTTGGGAGGCTGAGGCAGGAGGATCACTAGTTTGAAGCCAGCCTCAGCAACTTAGCAAGGCCCTAAGCAACTCAGTGAGACCCTGTCTCTAAATAGATACAAAATAGGGCTGGGGATGTGGCTCAGTGGTGGAGTGCCCCTGGGTTCAATCCCCAGTACCAAAAAAAACAAAACAAAACAAAAAAAACATTTGTTCTTCTTAATTATACATGACAGTAAAATCCATTTTGATAAAATTAAACAAGCATGGAACATATCATATTCTAAACAGAACCCCATTCATGTGGGTGGGCATGATAGTGGGATTCACTTAGATATTTTCACATGTGTACATAGGAATATTATGTTAGATTTATTTCATTATATTTCCTATTCCTATCCCCCCTCCCTTCCCTTTGTTCCCCTTCGTCTAATCTACTGAACTTCCCCCACCCCCAATATGCTTTAGCTTCCACATATCAGTGAAAACATTCTGCCTTTGGTTTTTTGGGATTGGCTTATTTCACTTAGCATGATACTCTCCAGATTCATCTATTTACTGGCAAATGTCATAAAGTCATTCTTCTTTATAGCTGAGTAATAGTCCATTGTGTACGTGTACCACATTTTCTTGATCCATTCATCTGTTGATGGGCACCTAGATTGATTCCATAGTTTAATTATTGTGAATTGAGCTGCTATGAACATTGATGTGGCTGTGTCACTGTAGTATGCTGATTTTAAGTCCTTTGGATACATGCTGAGGAGTGAGATAACTGGGTCAAATGGTGGTTCCATTCCTAGTTTTTTGAGAAATCTCCGTATTGCTTTTCAGAATGGGTGCACCAATTCCCAGTCCTACCAACAACAATGTACGAGTGTTACTCCTTCCCTAAATCCTCGCCAACATTTATTGTTACTTGTATTCTTTTTTTTTTTTGGAACCAGGGATTGAACCCAGGGGCACTCCCCCACTGAGCCACATTCCCAGCCCTATTTTGTATTTTATTTAGAGACAGGGTCTCACTGAGTTGCTTAGAGCCTCGCTAAGTTGCTAAGGCTGGCTTTGAACTTGTGATCCTCCTGCCTCAGCCTCCCAAGTGCTGGGATTACAGGCGTGCGCCACAGTGCCCAGCTGAGTTCTTTGTGTATCCTGAAATTAACACCCTATCTGAGGTGTGGGTGGCCAAGATTTCCTCCCATTCTGTAGGCTCTCTCTTCATGGTCTTGATTGTTTCCTTTGCTGTGAAGCAGCTTTTTAGTTTGATCCCACCCCATTTATTGATTTTTAATTTTATTTCTTGTGCTTTAGGAGTCTTACTGAGGAAGTCAGTTCCTAAGCCAATGTTATGAGCCACATCTCCAGCCCCTTTTATATTGTATTTAGAGATGGGGTCTCACTAAGTAGCTTAAGGCCTTGTGAAGTTGTAGAGGCTGGCTTTGAACTTGGGATCCTCCTGCCTTAGCCTCCCAAGCTAATGGAATTACAGGCATGCTCTACTGGTTTATGGTTTATGGTTTTAGATTTGTAAAAATTACCTTGCAAACTTTTAAAAAATAAAAATAATTGTCCTTTAACACTGAATATCTCAGAAAACTTCATCTGAACATTTATAAGTAGTTGGCTTCTGAAGCTACAGTTGCAAATATATGTAACAATGTTTTGAATTAAGTGGTACCTTTTCCCTATGACTTTCCTTGATGGGTCCCCTTTGTTCCATTGGTCACTCTTAGTAATTTGCTTAGTCAGCTTGAATTGCCCTAACAGAATACCATAGGCTGAGTGGCTTCAACTGCAAAAATGTACTTCTTCCAGTTCCAGCAGCTGGAAGTCCAAGTTCAGGTGCCCGTCAACTTCATTCCCAGAGAAGATTCTTCTGGCTTGCAGATGGCTACTTCCTCCCTGTGTCCTCACACAGTCTACCCTTAGTGGAGAGAGCTAGTTCTGTGGTCTCTTTTTATAAGGTTACTAGTCCCCTCGGGATGCCTCACCTTCATGACCTGATCTAACCTATCTTCTCCCAAAAGCCCCATCTCCACATATCATTCATGAGGGGTGAAGGGCTTCAACGCAGGAATCTGGGGGCAGGGACAGAACTCAGCCCACAGTATGGTGTCAATCCTGAGACATCCGTGCATTCTGGGGCTGGCAGTGAGGTGGTGCTATGGGGCAGTGGTGGGAACACCTTGTTGGGGGCAGAGGATGGAGGAGAAGAGAGGAGAGGGGAGGAGACCTGCAGGGAGGAAGAGGCAGGTGGAGCTGAAGGCCCTGCAGCCCAGGCCTGGCTGCTGCCTGCCTCCGGACTCTCTGGGTAGTCTGTTATTTCTGAAAGGCATCCAGAGTTCTTCCAGTAAATTTTCTTTTTGAATTTACCTAATGTGAGCTGCTTTCTGTTATCTATAACCATGACTTTAGCCAAAACAAAAAGGAATCAAGAAGTAAGGCGTAAAACCGTTAACCTGTGGAAATCCAAGTTCTCATCCAGCCTGGATCCTGTGGCTGGGGAAAAACACTGGGCCGCACTGGCATGTCTGCTTTGAACTCAGTGACATTCACGCTGCTGTTGTCCCTCACCTCCCTGGTCTGCTGTCTCGTTCTCCCTACTCTCCTATTTCAGGCCTGCTCCTCTCTCCCGTCCCCATTTCCTCCTCCCACATCCCTGCCACACAGCTTCTGGAACATCACCCTGTCTCCATTTTCTTTCTGAGCCCTCCTCCTCAGACTCCTCTGCTCTCCTCCCTTCTCCTCAACCTCGAAATCCCGGCTCTCCAGCGTGCTAGCCTCCAGCCTCATGTGGCTAGAGAGTACTAGAACATGGAGGGCTGAACTGACATTGCTGTAAGCGCTCAACGCACCAGATTTCAAAGACTTCCGAGGAGCTAAAATATTTCATTAATAATTTTTGTGATAGCCAGGCGGGGTGGTGCACGCCTGCAATCTCAGAGACCGGGGAAGCTAGGGCAAGGAGGGTCACAAGGTCGAGGCCAACCTGGGCAACTTATGAGACCCTGTCTCAAAATAAAAGATAAAAGGGCTGAGGATGTAGCTCACCTGAGGATGCAAAGCACCCCTGGGTTCAATCCCCAGAACCAAAGAAACAAAAACAAAACCATAAAACAAAAAACCTTTTCTCTGATCAGTGGATGCTGATACATAACTGCGGGGGGCAGAGGGGGGATAGGAAAGAAAGGAGGAAGTATGGATGGTGTAAGGAAAATGGGACAGGAGGGGATGGGGGAAGGCAAAATAGTAGACTGAGACAGACAGCATTACCCTGTGTATATGTAAGATTATATGAATTGTGTGAATAAAAAAATAACAAAAAACGAATTAAAAAAAAAAACCTCACATGATGAAATGATAGCATGTTGGATATCTCCGATTAAATAAAACATCTTAAATTAATGTCACCTGTTTCTTTTTACATTTAACTATGTGGCTACTAGGAAATTTAAAATTAATGTGCCTGGCAATATATCTTCATGGTTTGGCGCTGCTCTGAGTGTGGAAGAGCCCCAGGGCCGTCTCTGGTCCCCAATTCTCTGTCTACTTTCAGTCTCATTCATTTTTATGGCTTTAAGTACTTTATGTCTGCTAACAACTCCCAAGTCTGTACAGCTGTTCCTCTTCCGTATCCATGGGGGATTCCTTCCAGGACATCCGCAGGTACCAAAGCCCCCGAGCTCAAGTTTTTTTTTTTTTTTTTTTTTTTTTTTTTTGCGGTGCTGGGGATTGAACCCAGGGCCTTGTGCTTGCAAGGTCAAGTTCTTTTTATACCATGGCGCAGTTGTGCATGTAACCTGCACACGTTCTTCCCTTTAAATCGCTCTAGATTACTCATGATTCCTGATACACTATCAGGACTATGTACAGACACTTTTTTTTCTGGATATTTTCCATTCGCAGTTGGTCGAATCCCCGGTACAGAAGCGGTGGGGACGAGGCTGGCTGCGCTGCTGGCCCGGACTTCTGTGCCACTTCTGTGTGCCACCGCCTGGGGGCGCTCCACCTGGAAGTCCAGTAGCTGCCTCGGGCTGGCGCTCCCCTTGCCTGCCCATCTGCATGGATGAAAACTTTTCCCTTCCAATTCCTTAAGAGAAAACCTTGGAGTCATCTTCGACTCCTTTCTTCCTCTCCAATGCCATATCCATTTCTTCCTGTGAGCTTCTCTTCAGAGTAAATCCAGCGTCTAACCAATTTCCCCTGCTTTTCCTGTTACTCCCATCCTTGCTGGCCCAGATTGCCAGGACAGAAACAGGCCTCTTGTCTTCTCAAACCAGCTGAGTGAGTGATCCTTTGAGATCAACCCTGTGGCTCCTCTGTTCAGTACCCTGCCATGAGTCCCCATGCCACTCAGAGAAAACATCCGGGACCTTACAATGGCTGCCAGGCCCTCTGTAAGCTGACTCCAGTTCTCTTTTGGTCTCCTGCAGCTCCCGCTCATCCACCCAGGCACCGCCTGCCTTGAGGCCCTAGTCTTCTTGCTCTTTTGGCCTGAAATGCTCTGCTTTTAAATATCCCCATGCTGACTCTCGCCTCCTTCAAGTTTGTTCTGATTCACACTCTCAGCTAGGTGGTTTAAAACTGCATCTTCTGCTCCACCCCAATCTCCTCACTTCCATCTATTTCCAAAGTGTTTACTTACCCCTCCAACATCCTATGGGATTCACTTATTTATTGTGTGTGTTGATATTCCTCCCCTCCCCCAAGTTTCTAGAATGGACGCTCCTCCAGGGCCAAGCACTGGTGTCTGTCTGGCTTCCTGCTGCATTCCAAGCTCTTACAACAGCCTCTGGCACAAAAGCAGACACCCAGAGGAGCATGCGGCTAATCAGAGTAGTTTGCTGGTTCTGACAAGGTGCAATAAGACAATTCCCATTCGAGGTTGCCAAACTGGAAGCGGAAAAGGAAAGCGGAGCCACAAATTGGATCCTGAAATCCAGATCAATAAATCAATACCTTGCCAAGTCCAAATACAGTCTACGGGGGATGTGCTGAGTTGCTTCCTTTTTATGTGAAAATGGTTGATCCACTTGATTGGAATCCTGAAAATCTCACTGGGGACATGGGGAAAGCACTGAGAACTGCAGAAACCTGACCTTGGACCCTTTAAACAGCCTCTGTCCTGCTCACTCGGCAGAAAGAGGGAATCTTCCATTCCAAGGCTCAGACTGGAATGTAGTTTGGGGGAAGGGGCAACATTCCCGGGGAGATTAGAGAAGATAGATTCTTAGTGACCCCCTCTCCACCCTTCTGTCCTGGGTCCATGCCTGGAGGCTAAGGCCATTAAGCAGAAAGCAACTGGGGATGCCAGGAAAAGGGAGACCTGCCTTCCTGGCCCAGACTGGGCTTCTGTGCTCCATAGGGATTGGGGTGCAAGGCCCAGCAACCCTGCTGACATTCTTTCATCCATAAACAAATATTTTTTCAAATTTTTATTACAGTCAGCAGCATTTCTGGCCTTGGGGAAACAACAATGATTAATATAAGGTCCTGGTTTTCCTGGAGCTTATGTTCTGGTTGGGAACAGAAAATAACTTGAGGTAAAATGTGACTGAGATCAGCTCCATGGTAGAATGCTTGCCTAGCGTGCCTGAGGCCCTGGGTTCAAGCCCCAGCAAAGGAACATGTTGACCAAGATAATTTTAGATCATGGAACTTCCTACCCATGAAGAAGAAAATGTAAATGAGAATGTGATGTGGGGGGCTGCTGTGGAGGGGGTGGTCAGGAAAGGCCTCACTGAGAAGTCTTGTTGGATATTAAAAAACCCCAAACTACATAACAGTTTTATCAAGCCCTCTTGCCCTCTTGGTGCGGGCAAACCTGATAAACACAACCGGCAGACAGAGCAGTGGAGAGAGTGTTAGGACTTGCACACCGGAGCTTTGGAGGTGATTTGCAAAACAGTGTTGTCTCCAAAGAAAGGGAAGCGCTTTGGTTGGAAATTTGTACGTGCTCAGATAGGGGAGCCTCATCATCACACCTAGGGGTAGGGACATTTCTGAGCATGCTCAGTTCGAGGTCCTGAGCACATGGTCAAAAAGAAAAAAGATGGTGGGCAAAGGATAGGGAGAACCACAACCCCCGGAGAGGAAAGGACAACAGTGGGCCCCAGGGAGAAAAGGACAACAACGGGCTCCGGACTTTCACAATTTCCCGTATCTACAACTGTTCCCCTGGCTGCCCAGTGCACACATCCCTGCCATGACTCAGCCTCACTGAACCCTATAAACTCAGGCCCCTGTTGTAACCAGTTGCCATTTTCCTCTTGAAAATGTGCCCCTCCGCTGCTTAATAAAGCATCGCTGTGGTGTTGAGGTCTGTCTCCATTTCTTTTTCTTTCTCTTTCATTTGCTTTCAGTGGCACATTCCTGAGCATAGAATTTAGTTCTCAGGAGGCTGAGGCAGGAGGATCGCGAGTTCAAAGCCAGCCTCAGCAATGGCATGGCACCAAACAACTCAGTGAGACCCTGTCTCTAAATAAAATACAAAATAGGCTGGGCCACCAGAGGAATGAACAGTTGTGCTTCATTTGTGTACAATGTGACAGAATACATTCTATTGTCATGTATAACTAATTAGAACACATTAAAAAACTAAAAAAATAATAAAATAAAATAAGGCTGGGGATGTGGCTCAGTGGTTGAGTGCCTCTGAGTTCAATCTTGGTACAGACAGACAGACAGACACACACACACACACATGCACGCACACCTCAGCCTTTAACCACCATCATCCTAGAGCCTGTTTATATCCCCTGAAAAATAAAATAAAATAAATAAAAATAAAAATAATTTAGTTCTTGCGAGTTTCTCCAAAAAGCATTGGCCAAAGCATAAAGAAAAAATTGGAAGGCACATTAACAATCTTCTGAAGGGCAGCACTTTGTCCCCAGAATATAGAAGTCTGTTCCTAAGAGTGCCAGCCAGCAGCTCACACTTGCCCTCAATACACACACAACCCTTCACCTGTGGTCATGAAGAGTGCGGGAGTTCTACTCTCTTAGTGTCTCTAACAGACATCACCTGGGTGTCCTACCATTCCATCCAGTCTGTCTTTACCTATTTGGAGATAGTGTCAGAGCCCAGGTTAAGGGCACAGTCCCACAAGACCGTCCCCTACCTCAGACACCATTCGTACGTGCCAGGTGTGTTCTGTGCTTCTGACCAACTATAAAGAGGGGTCCCCACATCCCCTTCCTCAGGTTTGCTCATGTGCTAAGACAGCCCACAGAACCCAAGGGGGCCCTTCATGTTTACCAGTTCATTATAAAAGATCTAGAAGAGTCAGATGAAGAGATGCACAGGGAACTGTATGGGGAGGGACTGCAGAGCTTCTGTGCCCTTCCCTGGCACTCCACGAGTTCAGCGACCTAGCTCATCAAATCTGCTTCAAGTTTTTATTATTTATTTATTCATTTATTGGTACTGGGGATTGAACCCAGAGGCACTTAACCCCTGAGCCACATCCCCAGCCCTTTTTATGATCTACTTTGAGACAGGGTTTTACTAAGTAGCTGAGGATGGCTTTGAACTTGAGTCCTCCTGCCTCAGCCTCCCGAGCCGCTGGGATTACAGGTGTGCGACAGTGTGCCTGGCTTGTTCAAGTTTTTAAAGAACATAACGTCCAGACCGTCCTCCTCACCTCCTTCCAACCCTCTAATTCTCTAATCTATGGTCTTTCTGGGTGAATGGTCTCATCCTAAACTCTCTGGGGGCCACACCCTAAGTGACATCATTAGATAAACCTAGGCGAGATCATGCTCATGAATAACAAAAGGCACTCCTATGATTCAGGAAATTGCAAAGCTTTTAGACGGTCTGTAACAGGAACTAGGGGACAGAAACCTGTCATATTATAGACCAGATGATAAAAAAGATCCAGCCATGGAAAGAACATTCAGGTAGAAAGAATGGCAAGCATCAAAGTTCTGGGCTGGAAAGGATGCTTGTGGATCCCAGAGAAGGTCTCCCAGAGAGGTGACTCAAGAAAAGGAAACAAGCGACTGAGTAGAAAGGGACAGAAGATGGAATTGGGGAAGTAGGATGGAGTCAGACCTTGCCCTGGGCAGACAGTGACAGTTATAAAGACATGAGTTCATGGTCTGATTTTAATGTTATAAATATTACTCTAGGGGCTGGGGACATAGCTCAGCTGGTAGAATGCCTGCCTTGCAAGCACAAGGCCCTGGGTTCAATCCCCAGCACCGCAAAAAATAAATAAATAAATAAAACAAATAAATAAATAAATAATAAATAAATAAATATTACTCTAAATTTTAGGGGTAACTATAAAGTTAGTTCAATAGTGCAGGTGAAGCCAGGTGTGGTGGTGGATACCTGTAATCCCAGTGGCTCGGGAGGCTGAGGCAGCAGGATCACAGGTTCAAAGCCAGCCTCAGCAATTTAGCAAGGCTGTAAGCAACCTAGTAAGACCCTGTCTCAAAATAGAACATAAAAAGGTCTGGGGATGTGGCTCAGTGGGTAAGCACCTTTGGGTTCAATCCCCAGTACCAAAAAAGAAAAAAACTGGGCCAGGAGCAGGGATGCAGGCCTGTAAATCCCAGCGGCGTCAGAGGCTGAGGCAGGAGAATCACAAGTTCAAAGCCAGCCTCAGCAACAGCAAGGCACTCAGCAACTCAATGAGACCCTGTCTCTAAATAAAATACAAAATAGGGCTGGGGATGTGGCTCAGTGGTCCAGTGCCCCTAAGTTCAATCTCCAGTACCCAAAAAGAAAACCCAGATTACTGTGTGCCACTACTCCCATCTTAATTAACTGGATTTAAATCAATCTGAAGTTGTAAACTACTAAAGATCTTAGAAACTATATGGCAATTATAAATGAAATTTGCCAGAATAATATTATATGGGTTATAAACAAATTTATACTTTTATCTTAAACTTTATACTTAAAGTTTATACTTTATACTTAAAGTTTATACTTTATACTTAAAGTTTATACTTTATACTTAAACTTTATACTTTTATCTTAAACATTGAATAGAAGGAATGCTCATGTATTCAATCAGTACAAATTAAGGAGTATACCTCAGTAGAATAAAAGTACATTTTAGCTGGGCATGATAGCACATACCTATAATCTCAGCCACTCAGGAGGCTGAGGCAGGAAGATCACAAATTCAAGGTCAGCATGAGCAATTTTGCAAGACTTTCTCTAGAAATAAAAAATAAGGCTGGATGCAGTGGTGCATGGCTGTAATCCCAGTAGCTCAGGAGGCTGAGGCAGGAGGATCACTAGTTCAAAGCCAGCCCATCAAAAGTGAGGTGCCAAGCAACTCTGTGAGAGCCTGTCTCTAAATAAAATACAAAATAGGGCTGGGGATGTGGCTCAGTGGTAAGTGCTCTTGTGTTCAATCTCTGGTTCCAAAAAAAAAACAAAAACAAAAACAAAAAAAGGGCTGGGAATATAGCTTCATGGTAAAGAACTTTCCTAGCATGTGCAAGACCCTGGGTTCAATCCCCAATATTGAAAAAAATACATATTTTAGTGTACATTAATTAATTCCATGTATGTTAATTTAATTTTATGTGTGCTTAATTTAATGCCTAAAACTCAGAGAAAACATAACTTTACCATTGAGTTGTATCCCAAACCCAACAGAGCTGTTTACTAAGCCAAAATTATTAGTTTAGTTTGCCTACGCCGCCCTACATTGCTTAGGGCCTCACTAAGTTGCTGAGGCTGGCTTTGAACTTGGAATCCTCCTGCCTCAGCCTCCAGAGCCACTGGGATTACAGGTGTGCATCGCTGTACCTGGCTCCCAAGCGATTTATAATCTCATTTGTTAAGATTGTCTGGAGGTAAGAAAACACTGTACATTCATACAAGGAAGATAAAGGTCTTTCCAGAATCATGGGCATACAGACATGCTGAGAGGGCAAGTTTAGAGATTCCATTCTAAAATTTCAACCATGGTTCAAGCCTAACAATGAGGTGGGTCTTAGCTAGAGAGTGACAGAGCCAGAATTCCAACCCTGGCAACCCGGCTCCAAGTGGACAAAGTGTTCCGGTTAACCACTTCCAACGGCCCCTATTTTGCAATAATGGAGGAAACCAGTCAAGCTATTGTAAAGATTTCCTCTTAGGAAAGGGGAATGGAGGACACTTCCATAAGGCCCCACACATGAGTCCCAAGGCAGCCTCATGCCATGCTCTGCCAGGCAGGCATACTGACGTAAAAGACAGCACCACCAAATCTCAGTGGTATTAGGTGTTAACACCAACTAACAGCTCCACTTTAAAGGCAATAAGAAATAGCTTATTCTGACCTACATACGAGTGACCAAGGCCCACAGATTCAGGTTACTTTGAATGACTTGCTCCAAAGGGAAGAGATTACATGAACTTTCATAGCCAAAGAACAAAGAAAATCATAAACCGATATTCAACAAATACCTGGGTGGGGGCATGCGGTAGGCGGTCTATGGCAAAGCGGGAAATCTTTTCTATAGGTTTCAGATGTTATCATATAGCATTCTTAGCTTTAGGGTTGGTGGAGGCTAGTGGTCTGCTTTTCATCAAACTGTGTAGCAAACATTTAACTAAGCTGAACAATACATTCCATTCCAAGAGGTTTACCTAACAGTCACAAGACTGTTGGGCCGGATACAAAGGTTAAAAGCAAGTGGCTATTTTTCTGAAGGACCCAAGATGGACCAAGATAGTTTTGGCCCTAGGCAGGCAACTTTGTACCTCTGCAGGATGCTCCACTTGGCCGACATGAGTCTGCTGTATCTTTGTATGTATGTATTCATTCGTTCGTTCATTCATTCATTCACTCACTCATTCATACTGGGAATTGAATTGCTTTACCACTGGTTGACTTTGAACTTGGGATCCTCCTGCCTCTGCCTCCAGAGCTGCTGGGATTAAAGGTGTGTGCCTGGCCATCTACTCAATCTTTAACACAGATGCAGCGTTTTTGGACAACTTCAGCTTCGCCTAGGTCAAGTATTTATTTCTTTGATCAGAGAATGAACTTGTTTCCTGGTCAAAGGTCAATTGCCACAAATTCTGCCCTTGGAGAGGTAGACCTTGTCTCATCCCCTTCAAACCACATGGTGGTCAATACCTGTAGATATTATTCTTTGGTTGATAATGCCCAATTAATGGTTGAAGGACTGCAAAAACAATTCCTTGTTCCTTCAAAATCCATTTTTGGTGCGCGGGGTAGGGGTGGAGTTACTGAGGATTGAACTCAGAGGCGCTTGATCGCTGAGCCACATCCCCAACCATTATAATTTTTTATTTTGAGACAGGTTCCACTAAATTGCTTAGGCCTTGCTAAATTACTGAAGCTGGCTTTGAACTTGCAATAGTCCTGCCTCACCCTCCAGAGTCACTAGAATTACAGGTGTGTGCCACCATGCCTGACCCCCAAAACATCTTTGACCATCTGTTTTCTTTTCTTTTTTCTTTTTTTTTTTTTGGTACTGGGGATTGAACCCAGGAGCACTCCACCACTGAGCCACATCCCCAGCCCTATTTTGTATTCTTATTTAGAGACAGGGTCTCACTGAGTTGCTTAGGGCCTCACTAAGTTGCTGAGGCTGGCTTTGAACTCGTGATCCTCCTGCCTCAGCCTCCCAAGTGCTGGGATTACAGGCGTGCGCCACCGCGCCCGGCTGACCATCTGTTTTCAAAAGTAGTTGAACTTTAGCTGGGCACAGTGGCACATACTTGTAACCCCAGCGGCTCAGGAGGCTGAGGCAGGAGGATCGGGAATTCAAAACCAGCCTCAGCAACTTAGCGAGGCCCTAAGCAACTCAGCGAGACCCTGTCTCTAAATAAAATACAAAATAGGGCTGGGGATGTGGCTCAGTGGCTGAGTGCCCCTGGATTCAATCCCTGGTACCCTTCTCCCCCCAAAAAAG
>JAJEJO010001115.1:193196-203581 GCA_020662805.1 Glaucomys volans
GCTGGCCTCAATCTTGGGACCCTCTTGCCTCAGCCACCTGGTAGCTGGGATTACAGGTGTGCCCCACCGCTCTTGGTAAAATGGGCCTCTCTTGGACTCCTCCCATACTTTTCCCTCATCTTTCTCTGCATCCTCCTCCCACTGTATCACAGCTGGGTCTTCCCTTCCTTCCCCACTCTTTCCTGAACACACTTCTCTCAATGGATAATGTCCCCTCACAGAGACTTATAAAAATAGGTGGGAGACGGGCGCGGTGTCGCACGCCTGTAATCCCAGCACTTGGGAGGCTGAGGCAGGAGGATCGCAAATTCAAAGCCAGCCTCAGCAACTTAGTGAGGCCCTAAGCAATCCAGTGAGACCCTGTCTCTAAATAAAATACAAAATAGGGCTGGGGATGAGGTTCAGTGGCCAAGTGCCCCTGGGTTCAATCCCTGGTTCCCCCCGCCCCAAAAAAAAAGAAAAAAAAAAAAAAGGTGGGAATAAAGATCATTTCCCACATCAAGGGATTTATAATTTCAAACCTTGGCCAAAATCAAAGTTATGTAAACTAGCTAAAGACTTTCCTAACTTTCCCAAGGAAATATAAAAATTAACCAAAGAATTTAGGATTGTTCAAAGAATTTATATCTGGTTAATTCATATCTTCTGGGACCCTAAGACATAAAACCTAGTTAGAAAATATATGCATCAAAATTTGAGCACCAATGAATATTTAAATATCTTATAAAAATAGGATAACATCTCTTAGCTTTCAATGAAATGTTTACTTTCCTGTAAACATTTGGCCAAAAAGTCAAATTTGTAAGTGGTGGAACATTTAATTACTATGCAAGACCCTGGGTTCTATCCTTAGCATTGAAAAAAAAAGTCAAATTTGTAAACAGAAAGAATAAATTCATTGTAATTTCAGAAGCTATTCAACTACCATTCGCCAGGAGCACTCTAGTCCTGGTAAGATCAAAGACATCGTGTCAGTCTTAAATGATTTTTTTGTTGATGCTTTGAAACTAAAGTAGCAGATTTAGTTTAAAAATAGAAGATACTATGTTCTCTTCTCTAAATTATCTTCTAAGATCTTTCAGAACACTGGAAAGATACTTTGACATAGAAAAGAAATATACAGAACTTACTAGTAGCTCTATTGATTAAAGAACTAGATAGAACTGGAACAAGGACACTTCTATGTCTCATCCAGGCAAAGGCACCTGTCTATGTTATAAAGAAAAGTGACACTGAAATAACAATTGCTCTGCATTAGTTCAAAAGGTAGGATTTAGGCTGGGCATGGTGGCACATGCTTATAATCCCAGTGGTTCAGGAGGCTGAGGCAGGAGGATCGCATGTTCAAAGCTAGCCTCAGCAGCTTAGTGAGACCCTGTCTCAAAATAAAAAATAAAACAGGCTGGGGATGTGGCTCAGCAGTTAAGTGCCCCTGGGTTCAATCCCTGGTCCAAAAAATAAATAAATAAAATAAAATAAAATAAAAAGGATTTAAAGAGACAAAGGACAAAGTTTGGCTGCCAAAATGACCCCCTCTGTAGAAATAGCCGCTGTGGTCTGCCCACAATCATCTGTACACACACAAAAAGACATTTCCACGCAGTTTCAAAAACAGAGGCTTTATTCCCACCAAAGCCTTCCCACCTTTTTTTTTTTTAATTTCTTCCTTAGAGGAACAAAACATCCTTTCAGTGGTAAGAAGCTCAGGCACCTGGGACTGACTGCTTTAGCTGCTTCTGTCTCTGCCTCTTACCAGTCCTCAGGCTTTTCTGCTTAGTGCTTTCTCCTGAGGTGTAAATGGGTTGCCATACTTTGGCGAATAATTTGATAATGGCAGAGATTACCCACTGTTTGATGCCTCTGCTGGTAGCAACTCAGACCTTGAACCCAGCTGGGATAGTCTCTGGGCCCAAAAAGTTCAACCGTGGGACAAAGAATGAAGGCTAGATCCTTAAAGATCTCAAAGGATCCTGTTATCATCTTCCAGAAGTGGTCCACAAATCCACAAAAAGGAGGATCTGAAGGACTTAGCCTGTTGTACCTCTTCACTGCCAGAAACTACTCAGGATTCCTTGTACTAGCTCTTTCACTCACCCCACTGTGCCATTCAGAAAGGCCAGTAGCTAGTTGGGTGGAGTGGAGCATACCTGTGATCCCAGGGATTTGGAAGGTGGGGCAGGAGGATTGCAAGTTTGAGGCCAGCCTTGGCAATTTAGCAAGACTCTCAGCAGTTTAAGGAGACTGTCTCAAAAAAAATAAAAAGGGCTGGGGATGTAGCTCAGTGGTAACTTTCCCAAGTTCAATCCCCAGTACAAAATGAAAAAACCCCAAACAAACCAAAGAACGCCTCTAGCTTCAGCAATGGCCATGAATACAATTGTGCCTTCTAATTCTAATCCCAGTTTCATCCTGTCCTCAATCCCTGAGACACATACCCACTTTATGGTATTAGGTCTACTTTGGAACACTCGTGCATAATATTTATTTGTACTCATTTGAGAAAACTAACAATACATATGGACAGTTATGCCCAAAGGGTTTAAAGAAGCGCCCTCTTATTTTTCTCAAATACTCAATGATAACCCTCAAGATCTCCAACTCCCCCAAGGAATCTGTTCTCACAATGTGATGACCTTCTTTTTGGGGGGTGGGTGGGTACCAGGGGCATTCTACCACTGAGCCACATCCCCAGTCCTATTTTGTATTTTATTTAGAGACAGGGTCTCACTGAGTTGCTAAGGGCCTCGCTAAGTTGCTGAGGCTGGCTTTGAACTCGCGATCCTCTGGCCTCAGCCTCTGGAGCTGCTAGGATTACGGGCATGCGCCACTGCACCTGGCTAATGTGATGACCTTCTGGAATGCTCTCCATATGGAGTGTCTTGTAAAACTGATTCCTTCCATTTGCAGAGAGTGCACAATGTCTCTAAGAAGAAATTCCGATTTTATATGATCCAAGCCCAATATCTAGACCATGTCATCACTCAAGTCTCTTCGTCCTCATAGATTGGAAACTCTTTTTGGGACTTGCTTGTCCCCAGTTACCAAAAGACAATGTCAAGCATTTCTCAGTCTCAGAGGATGCTGCAGACATCCGATTCCTCGTTTTCTAAATTGGCTGCTGCTTTATATGTTCTGATAAGAGCAGAAATACCTGAGCCATTCCTGGACAGTGTCACTAAAGCCTGTTTTCTGTAACTTCAAGGGCTCTCTTCAAAACAGTCCTATCCTTGAACTCCCCAGTTTCTGTAAACTGTTCTATGTATACCTGAAAGATCAACACAAGTCTTGAGGCGTTCCAAATCAAAAGCTCAATGGACAGGATAGTCCAAGGACCGGCTTTGAACTCTGACTGGACCCTTAGCAACAGCTACCCTCCCATTTGGGTGTACGGGCCGCAGCTGCAAAGTTAACTGAAGCCTTTGATGATTTTAGAATTTCCCCTTCAACTCGTGGTCCCTCCTGCTGTTCAAACCTCATACCTGACTGAAAATAACCCCAAATTTTCTGCTTCTAGACTGACCTCCCATGGAATCCTTCTCCCTTCAAATGCATGCATTTCTATCAACACAGTACCCTAACCCCTCCATCTCTCTTCCCCTCCCAGAGAGTATGAATCTCATGACTGTCCGCATGAATTGGGAGGACTCCTTCCCTCACTTTGATCTTGATTTGATTTAATTTATTTATTCCTTCCTTCCTTCCTTCCTTCCTTCCTTCCTTCCTTCCTTCCTTCCTTTTTTGTTTTGGTACCAGAGATTGAACTGAGGGGCACTTAACCACTGAGCCACATCCCCAGCCCTTTTTAAAAAAATTTTAAAAATTTGAGACAGGGTCTAACTAGGTTACTTAAGCCTCACTCAGTTGCTGAGGCTGGTTTTGAACTTGCTATCCTCCTGCCTCAGCCTCCCAAGCTGCTGGGATTACAGGTGTGTACCAGGCTGACTGATTTCTGATTTAATTTCATTGATACAAAAGGACATCCTTCTGTATATGCTTTTTAAAAATATGCTTTTTAAAACTTTGATACTGGGGTTGGACCTGGGGTGCTTTACCAATGACCTACATCCTCAGCCCTTTACATTTGTATATTTTATTTTATTGGGTTCTGGGAGTTGAATCCAGGTAGGCTTTACCAAATGAGCTATATTCCCAGTCTTTTTTATTTTTTATTTTGAAACGGGGTCTCCCTAAGTTGTTCAGGCTAACCTCAAACTTGTGGTCCTCCTGCCTAAGCCTCCTGAGTCTCTAGGATTAGAAGCACACACCACTACATCTGGTTCACACAGAAAAATTTGTAATCCATTATTGGGAAGTTCAAGGATAGGAATGTTTTGGACAGAGTCCTTTAAGTTACAGAAAGCGTTCTCCAGTGAGTCTATCCAGGGCAGGGGCGTGGGTATTTCTGCTCTGTAGAATATGGTCTGCAGTATGTGGTACCATGTCCGTGAAGAAAAGAATATTCTTATTAGAGTTTGGATCAACCATAACGCTAGTAGTCAGTCTGTAGATTACTCTCATCTGATACCAATCTCAAGTTCATGGCATTCTCTAGCCTTGTATTTGCTAGAAGAACTCACTGAAAATATTAAATCAGAAATCAGTCAGCCTGGTACACACCTGTAATCCCAGCAGCTTGGGAGGTTGAGGCAGGAGGATAGCAAGTTCAAAACCAGCCTCAGCAACTGAGTGAGGCTTAAGTAACCTAGTTAGACCCTGTCTCAAAAGCCAAATAAGTTGTGGCTTATTATAGGGAAATAATACAGATTAAAGTCAGAATCAGGAGAAGTGCCTTGGCCAGATTCCAAGAGAAGGACCTGACAGAGCTCCCGCTTCCCCTCCCTATGGAGTGAGCACTCATGTTCCTGACGTTGGTGTGTGACAATTGACATCCAAAAAACTCACCTGAGCTTCTGTGATAGAGTTCTTAGAGGGACTTCATTGCACAGGTGTGACTGATGGGTGACCCACACGGTTGAATCCAGTCCCCACGTTGACTGATGCTGAGTAACCAAAGCCGCCACCCTGAGACCATTAGGTGTGGCTAGCCCCACCCTGAGATCTGATGTATCCAGTTCCAGCCCTAAACAAAGACACTCCCATCAGGTAGGACACTCATGGCCTTCCCGAAGCAGAGTGCAAAGCCCACACCTGTCTTTGGTCAAGGCCAAATTCTTTACTATATAATTCTGTTATTGTGTAGAGGTTGTTCTAAAAATGTCAATTAGGTCAAATTGGTTGATAGCAGGGACCAAGTCTTTTATATCCTTACCTATTTTCTGTTTATTTTTTATATGGACTACTGAGAGGCGTTTAAAATCTCCAACTAAAATAGTGCCCTCCTCCATTTCTACTTTTACCTCTATTAGTGTTTTTTTTATGTAGTCTTGGGAATGTGTATAAACATTTAAAATTATTAATGTCCTTTTTTGTTTTTAACCAGGAATTGAACCCAGGGGTGCTTAACCACTGAGCCACACCCCCATTGTATTTTATCTTGAGACAGTCTTACTAAGTTGCTTAGGGCCTGGCTATGTTGCTGAGGCTGACTTTGAACATGTGATCTTCCTGCCCCAGCCTCCTGAGTAGCTGGGATTACAGGTGTGTACCATTACTTCTAGCCAATTTTGAGAACATTTTCTTTTCTTTTTTTTTTTTTTTTTGGCACTGGGGATTGAACCCAGGGGCACTTTGCCACTGAGCCACATCCCCAGCCCTAATTTATATTTTATTTTGAGACAGGGTCCCACTGAGTTGCTTAGGGCCTCACTAAATTGCTGAGGCTGGCTTTGAACTCGCGATCCTCCTGCCTCAGCCTCCCAAGTGCTGGGATTACAGGCGTGCGCCACTGCGCCCGGCCAGAACATTTTCATTAACCTAAAACAGACTTTCCATATCAGAAATCACTCCCCATTTTTCCTACTGCCAATCCCTAGCAATCACTAATTTTTTTTTTTTCCGGTGCTGCAGATTGAACCCAAGTCCTCGTGAATGCTTAAGCAAGCATTCTACCACTAAGCCACATCCCCAGCCCCTACCTTCTGGCTCTATGGATTGGCCTCTTCTGAACATTTCATGTATGGGATCATATAATATGTGATCTTCTGTGTCTTGCTCCTTCCGGTAGGAGTAATGTGTTGAAGGTCCACACAGATACTAACATGTACCAGGACTTCATTCCTAGCTGGTGAGGCGAAATGAACCTGGGAAACTGAGATAAGAGGATCACGAGTTTGAGGATGGCTTGGGCAACCTAGGGAGACCCTGCCTCAACCTAAAAAGTGCTGGGGGATGTAATGTAATTCACTGATAGAGCACTTGCCTAGCATGCACAAGGCCCTGGGTTCCATCTCCAGTATTGAAAAAAAAAATTAATTCCTTTTTAGGACATAAGAATTTTATTGTATGAAAGTACCATTTATAAGTTGATTTTCCCCCCACTTTTTGGCTTTTATGAAAAATGGTTACCCTGAGAAAAACACAACCTGAAATTACTTTGCTTTTCATCCCGTTAAGTAATTACCAAAAAATTACCTTAAAGATCTTTTTCTAGAATGATTTCAAGTTCTTCCCACGGAGCTAACCCAGGACACTCCTATGCCGGCTCTGCTAAACAGGGCACCTTCTATAATGAATCTCCGTATTTTGGGGGAAACCGGCCCATTTACGAGTTCGACACGGCCCCTGGCTCCAGGAACTCCGTTCTGCTTTGGTCAGGTCACAGGTGGCCTCCCCTAAGCTGGTCACCAAGCCCTCTTATTTCTTTAGAGCATAAAAAGGCCCTGTTTTCTGGAAAACCCAGTGCATTAAAGTATTAATAAAAGCTACGTGCTAGCCCGGCGCGGTGGCGCACGCCTGTAATCGCAGCACTCGGGAGGCTGAGGCAGGAGGATCGCGAGTTCAAAACCAGCCTCAGCAACTTAGCGAGGCCCTTAGCAACTCAGTGAAACCCTGTCTCTAAATAAAATATAAAATAGGGCTGGGTATGTGGCTCAGTGGCCGAGTGTCCCTGAGTTCAATCCATGGTTCCCAAAAAAAAAAAAAAAAAAAAAAAAAGCTACGTGCTTCTCCCTTTCAGAAAAGAAAAATGGTGCTATGAACGTTCGTGTGCAATCGTTTGTGTGATGCATGTTTTCAATTTGCTTGGTGTATACCTGGGGATCTTACCTAGGAGTGAAATTTCTGCATCATATGGTAACTATGTGTTCAGTTCTTTGAGGAATTGCATGGCTGTTTTCCAAAGCAACTGCACCATTTGCGTTCCTGATGGCAATGTGAAGATTCCCATTCCCCCCAAGCCTTCCCAGTACTTGTTATTATCCTTCTTTTTCATTATTGGCACCCTAGTGGGTGTGTAGTGACGTCTCATCATTTTGTTTTCTCTTTCCCAATTGACTATAATGATGTGCTTATTAGCTGTTTGCATATCTTTGGATAAATGTCTACTCAAATCTTTTGCCCTTTTTTTTTTTTTTTTGGGGGGGGGGGGGGGGGGGGCCGGGAATTAAACTGAGGAGATCTGGGGCACTGCGCCACATCCCCAGCCCTATTTTGTATTTATTTAGAGACAGGGTCTCACTGAGTTGCTTAGGGCTTCGCAAAGTTGCTGAGGCTGGCTTTGAACTTGCTATCCTCCTGCCTCAGTCTCCCAAGCTATGGCAATTACAAGCATGCACCACCATGCCCAGCTTGATCTTGAACTTTCAATCGTCCTGCCTGAGCCTACTGAGTAGCTGTGATTATAGGTGTGTACCACTGTGCTGGCTCCTTTGCCCATTTTTAAATTGGGTTACTTATCTTTTCATTGCTGGGTTGTAAGAGTTCTCTATACAGCCTGGAGATAAGTCCCTTATCGAATACATGAGTTGAAAATATTTTCTCACGTTTCATGTGTCATCTTCTCACTTTCCTTTTTTTCTTTTATTTTCTCCCCTGACTGTTGTTTTGTACCGGGAATTAAACCCAGAGCCTTACACATGCTAGGCAAGTCCTCCACCACTGAGCTACATCCCCAGTCCTTTAAATTCTTTTATTGTTTATTTTTTTGGTACTGCGGGTTGAACCCAGGGGCACTTAACCACAGCACCACATCTCCAGCCCTTTTAATTTTTAATTTGAGACAGGGTCTCACTAGGTTGCTTACAGTCTCACTAAGTTGCTGAGGCTGGCTTCAAACCTATGATCCTCCTGCCTCAGCTTCCTCAGCTGCTGGGATTACAGGTATGTGACACTGCACCGGGCATATTTTTCATTTTTGAATACTATGAATATATTCACTAACTGAAAATAAAGAACTCAAAATTATTTGTCACATACTTTTAATAGTCCATGAGGCAAAGGAGAAAACAATGGCAAATTAGAATATATTTAGAACTGAATAATAAAATTCTACATTTCAAAATTTGTAAGAAGAGGCTGAAATAGTGCCAAGAGGAGCATTAGTACTCTTAAATGTTTATAGTAGAGCAGAAGGTAGATTGAAGTAAGGAGTTAAGAATTCCCATCGCAGGGCACGGTGGCGCAGGCCTGTAATCCCAGCACTTGGGAGGCTGAGGCAGGAGGATCGTGAGTTCAAAGCCAGCCTCAACAACTTGGCAAGGCCCTAAGCAACTCAGTGAGACCCTGTCTCTAAATAAAATACAAAAAAATAGGGCAGGGGATGTGGCTCAATGGTTAAGCGCCCCTGGATTCAATCCCTGGTTCCATAAAAAAAAAAAAGAATTCCCATCAAAAAGTTACAAATCTGATAATCATATGAATTCAAGGAAATCATTTTTTTTTTTTTTTTTGGAACCAGGGATTGAACGCAGGGACACTCGGCCACTGAGCCACATCCCCAGCCCTATTTTGTATTTTATTTAGAGACAGGGTCTCACTGAGTTGCTAAGGGCCTCGCTAAGTTGCTGAGGCTGGCTTTGAACTTGCGATCCTCCTGACTCAGCCTCCCAAGTCGCTTGGATTACAGGCGTGTGCCACCATGCCCGGCTCAAGGAAATCATTTTAATTGAGCTCTATTTCTGTCTAGATGATGGGGAATTTACTTGAACAAATCTGCTGGATGTAATTAAAACTCTGAGTAAATTAAAAAAAAAAAACTTTTAAAATGCACCAGTGAGTTGTATCCCAGTTCATCTTCTGTTCCTATAACCAAATACTACAGACCAGGTAATTTCTGAAGAATAGAGGTTCACTCAGCTCACAGCTCTGGAGGCTCGGAAAGCTGTCAGCAGCATCTGCTCCTCATCTGGTGAGGGCCCTGCTGCATGGCAACATGGAAGAAAGCATTATATCAGACAGAGCAATGTGTCAGCTGGGTCTCTCCTCCCATCACGGCGTCCCCACCCTCATGACCTAATTGAATCCTATTTACCTCCCAAAGGCCCACCTCCAAACACTATCATAATATGCATTGGAGAATTAAGTTTCAGCATGAGTTTTGGAGGGACATTCCAACCCTGGCAGGTTGGGCATAAAAGAAATCTACAAATTCCCACTATGAGTTGCAAACTGTTCTAGAAGTTAAATGTCCCCATATTCATTCTGAGGTTGTCTGACCAACCCTGAGGCCCTGATTTCTTTCCACTTCAATGGACCTATGAATTACAGGATTCAGGAGATAAACCCAAGGACCCTCTCAAGTGGATAATGTAATAAGAGATAGCTATTCACACTTAGGATCCAAATGCTTATAACCACAATGGAAAAGTAGAAAATCAGGTGAGAGTGTAACATACCTGCCTTGACCTTAATGCTGTCTAGTATGAGAGGAAAATCTCCCTACATAATTGACAGCAATAAGCATCTGCAGTAGCCAGGATCTGAGATGGTCTCAGTGACCTCTGCCTCCTGGAGTTTATAATCTTATATGTAGCACCCTTCTGCGATGGATAGGGTCAAATTGTGTAAATAAGAGGGTGTTGCAGAAATTAGCAGAAATTATTTTGTGTGATTTCTTCTTCTTCCTTTTTTTTTTTTTTTTTTTTGGTACCAGGGATTGAACCCAGGGTCACTTAACCTCTGAGCCACATCCCCAGCCCTTTTTTATGTTGTATTTTGAAACAGGGCCTCACTAAGTTGCTGAGGTTGGCTTTGAACTCTCAATCCTCCTGCCTCAGCCTCCCAAGCCACTGGGATTACAGGTGTGTGCCACTGCACTACAAAGTTCTTCTTAACAGTGTCCTATTAATATTTTAAAACTTTAATGTAGGGCTGGGGTTGTGGCTCAGTGGTGGAGTGCTTGCCTAGCATGTGTGAGGCACTGGGTTCGATTCTCAGCACCACATATATAAATAAATGAAATAAAGGTCCATCAACATGTAAAACATTTTTGAAAAAAGAAACAATTTAAAAGAAATTATGGCCGGGCGTGGTGGCGCACACCTGTAATC
>JAJEJO010001115.1:208581-230603 GCA_020662805.1 Glaucomys volans
CTAAGTTGCTGAGGCTGGCTTTGAACTCGCAATCCTCCTGCCTCAGCCTCCCAAGTGCTGGTATTACAGGCGTGCGCCACGGTGCCCGGCCTGTCGTTGCCTATATTCTTAATAAAAGACATTCTAATTGGGGTAATTAATTTGCTTTTACTTACACAAATTCCTTTGCTACACTGTACTTGAATTTATTTTGCTTTTCAAGATGGTCTTTTTCTTTTCTGGGAGTTTTTAAATTGCCATGGTCCCTGGGATTTCCTCTGTTTTCCCTTTGTTCTGTTGGGCTTTCTGATCTGAGGATGGATAGCTCTCCCTTGACCTCAGACATTCTCAGCCATTTATCTTCAAATATTGCTTCATCTTCACCCTATTATCTCCTTCTAGATCTCTATGAGATACGTTAGATTTTTTCATTCTGTCTTCCATGTCTGTTAAGCTTTCATTATGTTTTCCATCTTTGAATCCATGGACTGCTTTCTGGATAAATTCTTTGGATCTATTTTTCAAAACACTGTTTCTTTTCAGCTGTGTATAATCTATTATTTGGCTGTTTCACCAACTAATTTAAAGTCACATATTTTTCATTTATAGAAGCTCTTTGTTTTCTAAAAAATATGCTTATTTTCTATAATTCATTTCCTTTTTTCTGATTTTGAGACAGGGTCTTACTAAATTACCCAGGCTGGCCTTGACCTCACAATCATGCCTCAGCTTCCAAGTCACTGGGGCTACAGAAGTGGGCCAGCAAGCCTAGCTTTTAATTTACAAAATATGACTGAGACATCCAATATGCTGAGTCTACATTTCTCTTCCTTTCCTCCCTTCCTTCCTGTGCTGGAGACCAAACCCAGGGCCTTGTGCTTGCTGGGCCATTGCTCTGCCACTGAGCCCAAGACTGTTCTTTTGCGGTGCTGGGGGTTGAACTCAGGACCTTGTGCTTGCAAAGCAAGCACTCTACCAACTGAACCATATCCCCAGGCCTGAGAGTAGCTTATTTGAGTGGTTCTAGCTCAGATTTCATGTGAGGTGGCATTCAAAATGTCAAATGGGCCGGGCAAGGTTTTGAACTCCTACAATCCCAGCTGATGGGAGACTGTGGCAGGAGGATCACAAATTGGAGGCCAGTCTGGGCAACTTAGTAAGACCCTGTCTCAAATTTAAAAAATAAAAAGGGTTGGGGGTGGCCAGGCGTGGTGGCGCACGCCTGTAATCCCAGCGGTTTGGGAAGCTAAGGCAGGAGGATCGCGAGTTCAAAGCCAGCCTCAGCAAAGGCAAGGCGCTAGGTAACTCAGTGAGACCCTGTCTCTAAATAAAATACAAAATAGGGCTGGGGATGTGGCTCAGTGGTTAAGCACCCTTGGGTTCAATCCCTGGTACCAAACCCAAACAAAACGAACAAACAAAAAAACTCCATATTGAAATAGCTGTTTTCTCCTCAAGTCTAAACTCTCGCCTCTGCTACGTCTGCTTTCTAAGTCCTCTAGATCCCAGTGTCTGCTGAAGTTCCCACAAAGCCCACACATGGTGTAAGGGCAGTGTCATGATTGAAGGTTGGGGGCACAGCATGATGTGTCCCCAAGTCCACCTGAGATGCGTGAAGTGGCCTTGCCGAGGGGTGCCCTGTCTTGCTAGGGGCCGCGTCTTTGCTTAAGGCCAAGTGTGCATAGCTTTGCCTCCGTAGAAGTACCAACTCCATTGTCCTGACATAAGCTTCAGTCACCGCCAAGGTCAAAATAGAAGGTGGTTTAAGAAAGGCTCTCACAGAAGTTAAAAGCCACCTACATGCTGTAAAAACCCACCTGGCTTAAAATAACTTCTTTAAAATGCAAAGGTACACTCTCAGGTCTGAAGCGCAAAGCCACACTCCTCACCTCGCCCAAAGCCTCTTTTGCCATCCAAAATTTCACTCCCTATTTATGAAACAATGTTCACAGCCCAACATTTCAGATGCTGGGGTCTTTGAGGTCTATGTCCAAAATACAGGCCTCTAGGAGTAATGTCTGTCCCTGTAAATCTCACTGTATGGAGGAGAACAAATAATCCTATCTATTTATTTATTTATTTATTTATTTATTTATTTATTTAGTTAGTTAGTTAGTTAGTTTTGGAACCAGGAATTGAAACCAGGGGTGCTATACCACAGAGCCACATCCCTAGCCCTTTCTTTTCTTTCCTTTTCTTTTATATTTTCTTTTCTTTTATTTTCTTTTTTGGTACTGGAGGTTGAACCCAGGGGCACTCCACCACTGAGCCACATCCCCAGCCCTATTTTGTATTTTATTTAGAGACAGGGTCTCACTGAGTTGCCTAGGGCCTCGCTAAGTTGCTGAGGCTGGTTTTGAACTAGCGATCCTCCTGCCTTAGCCTCCCAAGTGCTGGAATTACAGGCCTGCGCCACCACGCCCGGCACCCTTTTTATTTTTAACTTGAAGACGGGGTCTTGTTCAGTTGCTTAGGGTCTTGCTGATTTGCTGAGGCTGGCCTCAAATTTGTGATCCTCCTGCCTCAGCCACCCCAGTCACTGAGATTATAGGTATGTGCCAACATGTCTGACTAGAACATTCTTTGTGTGTGTGTGTGTGTGTGTGTGTGTGTTAGGATTAGGGAGTTAACCCAGGGGCATTTTACCACTGATCTACATCCTCAGCCACCCCCACCCCGCCCTTTTTTTAAATTTGGAGCAGGGTCTCTCTAAGTTGCCCAGCCTGGCCTCAAGCTTGCCATCCTCCTGCCTCAGCCTCTGGAGTCACTGGGACTACAGGCATGCACCACCATGCCTGGCAGAGGATTGGTCTTTCTACAGGCAAGTCAGCTTCCCACAGGGAGACACTGTTCCCTATGCATCTTTTCTTCAACTCCTCACTTCAGTAACCTCTTCTCCTTCCAAAGAAGCTGAGAGCAGGAGCAGAGTGAGGCCAGGAGAGTTATGTAATGAAGTTCTGAGGGCAACACCAAGGAATAGAAAGATGCATCTTCAAAGTAGCAGAAAGCCTCGTCTTGGAGAAGACCTCAGGTTACCATGCAAACTGCTGGAGGAGAATGTGCAGCAGCCCCAGGGAACAGGGCAGGAGATACACAAGAAGCTTGTCAAAGCCCTGGAGCTGACAGGAGCTGGACAGCCCCACAGCAGCAATGACAGAGCCAAAGGAGTGCGACAGCTTCCACTGTTTGAAAATAAGGTCTTCTATCAGGATGGAAGAGGTCATGCCATCTACAGAAAGGAGCAAAAGTCATAAGAGGAACAGGGAGATAAAGGGACGGTGGGATGAAACACAGGGAGCACAGGAGAGATGAAGAGGGAGGGAGGTACGCTACGGGAGAATGACAAGGAAATCACAACAGCAATAGCGAGATGCAAAACCAGAGCAGCACAGAGCTGGCAGTTTCGAAATGTAATAAATGATGTAGAGGCCAACCAGGGGGAAGTCTAAAACATGGAGGAAAAGGAGAAAGGAAGAAATAACAAAAAAGATGACAGCACAGCAGACAGAACAGAAAGCAGTCTACGCGAGAGTTCCTGCTGCTCCCCGCTGGCAACTGTCATCCCAGCAATCCTGAGGGCTGAGGCAGGAGGATCACAAGTTCAAAGCCAGCCTCAGCAACTTAGTGAGGCCCTGAGCAACTCAGCAAGACCCTGTCTCAAAATAAAAAAATAAATAGGGCTGGGGATGTGGCTCAGTGGTTAAGCACCCCTGGGTTCAATGTCTGATACAAAAGAAAGAATTATTGCAGTTCCTAAGTAGAGGGGGAAATGGAAAAGATATCAAAATTGAAACTTTTGATGACTGGGGGAAAAAGAACACATATTAAGACCAAAGAGGGGCTGGGGTTGTGGCTCTGGTGTAGAGCGCTTGCCTGGCATGTGTGAGGCACTGGATTTGATCCTCAGCACTGCATATAAATAAATGAATAAAATAAAGGTTCATTGACAACTAAAAAATAAAATAAAATAAAGACCAAAGAGGACCCCCATAGTAAAGAAAAGTTAATAAATAGACTCACATAGTCATCCCTTGACAAAAAATTTTAATTACAAAGATAATGCTAAAGCCGGGCATAGTGGCCCACGCCTGTACTGCCAGCGGCTTGGGAGGCTGAGGCAGGAGGATCGCAGGTTCAAAGCCAGCCTCAGAACGGGCAAGGTGCTAAGCAACCCAGTGAGACCCTGTCTCTAAATAAAATACAAAATAAGGCTGGGGATGTGGCTCAGGGGCTGAGTGCACCTGGGTTCAATCCCCAGTTCCCCCCTCCCCACCAAAAAAAAGATAATGCTAGGGGAAATACCTAAGAAGGTTAATTATAAAGGAAAAAATTATGTTTGATTTTAATTTTTCCTGTAATACTAAATGTCAAAAGCCAATGAAACAGTGGATACAGATTTTTGGAGGAAAATTATGTGATTTTTTTTTTTTTTTTTTTTTTTTACTTGTAGATGGACACAATATCTTTATTTATGTTTTATGGGGTGGTGAGGATCGAACCCTAGTGCCTCACATATGCAAGGCAAGGGCTGTACCACTGAGCAGCAGTACACTTTATGAAATTGTAAGTACACATTTTTGGAATATTTTGTAAAAACAAGTAGGAAATATATATAAAGTAATACCTCTGTCTCCTGGAGTTGGGTGGTGGTCTTAAGCAAATATATTTGTGAAACTGAGCTGCAAACTAATCCACCTGTTATTTTCATGTGGTATCATTTTTACTTGAAGATGAATAAAACTATTGTATTATTTTAATTATTTTTATTTTTTATTTTTTTGGAACCAGAGATTGAACTCAGGAACACTCGGCCACTGAGCCACATCCCCAGCCCTATTTTGTATTTTATTTAGAGACAGGGTTTCACTGAGTTGCTTAGGGTCTCACTAAGTTGCTGAGGCTGGCTTTGAACTCGCGATCCTCCTGCCTCAGCCTCCCGAGTCGCTGGGATTACAGGTGTGCGCCACCACGCCCGGCAACTATTGTATTATTTTAAAGAAATTAATTGAAGTTCTGGTTGCCAATGAAAATGGTTCAGATTTTAAATGAAAGTTAAAATTTTGGGAAAATTGTGGCTGTTAGTCTAGGCTCAGATCCTAATATTTAAAAGGCTGTGCTGGAGATGGAACCCAGGAGCCTACACATGCTAGGCAAGCACTCTACCACTGAGCTACATTCTCCAGACCCTTTTAACTTTTATTTTGAAATAGGGTTTCACTAAGTTGCGCAGGCTGACCTTGAATTTATAATCTTCCTGCCTCAGTCTCCCAAGTAGCTGGACTTTAGGCTTGCATCACCATGACTAGCTGAATATGACTTTTTCTTTTTTAGTTGCATATGAACACAATGCTTTTACTTTATTTATTTTTATGTGGTGCTGAGGATGGAACCCAATGCCTTGCTAGGCAAGCGCTCTACCACTGAGCCACGACCCCAGCCCCTTGACTTCTTTTAAAGTTAAATATGCCATAACTATAGGATCCAGCCATCTCCCCCAAGATATTTATCCTAAACGGGCTGGGAATGTAGCCCAGTGCTGTAGCGCTTGCCTGGCGTGCATGAGGCGCTGGGATGACTCCCCCCTCCCCACATTCACAAAAAAAGATATTTACCCAAAACAAGTAAAAATTTATGCAAAAAGCATACAAACTGTAGGATTCCACTTACATGACAATTTGGCAAAGACAAAAGCACAGGGACAGAACATATCAGTATTTGCCAGGGACTGGGGTACCGAGGGGAGTTGACAACGAAGGGGCAGAATAAAGAAATTGCTGGGGATGAACCATCTACATGGTGACTGTGGAGGGGTTTGCACGGCTGCCTGTGTTGGTCAGAATTCACATAACACGGTACACAAAACTGAATTTTACTGTATATAATTTTTTAAAAAGTAAATATCTTTAGAAAGAGTCTGTCTTGACTATGACTCAATCTACTGGATGAGCCAATTCCAGTTCCAGTTAACTTTGAGTCCAAGTGGTAAAATGAAGATTTCTACTCCAAGAAACAATCTGATTTACACCTCAAAACATATATGGAAGATGGAAGGGATGGGGTGTAGCTCTGTGATAGAGTGTTTGCCTCGAATGCAGGAGGCCTGGGTTCCACCTCAGACCTGCAAAGAGTAATAAGGATGATGATGTAGAGATAATTTAAAAAATGTCTAGAAGGCTATATGATGACAGGGGTCATCTTTAGATAGTGGGATTATGCATGATTTTTTGTTTTGTTTTGTTTTGTTTTGGAATTGGGGATTGAACTCAGGGACACTCAGCCACTGAGCCACATCCCCAGCCCTATTTTGAATTTATTTAGAGACAGGGTCTCACTGAGTTGCTAAGGGCCTCGCTAAGTTGCTGAGGCTGGCTTTGAACTCGCGATCCTCCTGCCTCAGCCTCCCGAGCCGCTGGGATTACAGGCGTGCGCCATATGCATGATTTTTTACTTTTGCTTTTATACTTTTCTGTATTACCTGAATTTTCTTTTATAGCAAGTCTGTATTTCTCGAAATAAAAAAGAAAGGGCTGGGGATGTAGCTCAATGGTGGGGTGCTTGCCCAACATGTATGAGGCCCTGGATTCAATCCCTAGCATTGCAAAAATAAAAACAAGAGATAGAGACAAGTATAAATGCATGCAACTTCAAAAACAAATACCTATAGAACAAGGTAAAATTAGTGGGAAAAGCCATCCTGGGAGAGATGATCAGAGGTTATAAGGATAAAAACTTACAGACTTATGAAAGTGCTTTGACAAATATAACAATTTATAAAAGTACAGGCTTCAGCCAGGCACATTGCCACGTGCCTGTAGTCCCAGAAACTGGGGAGGCAGAGGCAGGAGGATCGCAAGTTCAAAGCCAGCCTCAGCAATTTAACAAGATCCTAAGCAACTGAGCAAGATCCTGTCTTAAAATAAAAAATGAACAGGGCTGGGGATGTGACTCAGTGGTTAAGTGTTCCTGGGTTCAATCCCTGGTACCAAAAAAAAAAAAGAAAAAAATAGGCTTCAGAATTCTCTTTGTATTCCAACAAGGTCTTACATAATATTGGACATATTGCTGATATTGGTAAATTATTTAAAATTCATTTTTGTTATGAAATTCATAAATAAAATAAATTGTTCAAAGGGGCAGAAAGGCATTCACGTCTAAGGGAAGTTTCCCTAAGAAGTTCCTGTTACATGTAAGCCCGGGGCTGGCTCTCAGATCCCAAGAAGTTTTCTCCTTGTTACGGGCAGGGTTTAGGATTGGCCACCTTTTAATGTCCCTCTAGCATGATTGAGGTCATGCTTTTAGCTGTGGCATGGTTTGCAGTTTGAATAACTGGTATCAGTCTTGTGCTCCCCATTCTACCAAAAGATGCAGGTTCTGATAGGTGTAGGTTCACCAGCACCACCTGTCCCGGTGGGCACACTTCCTGCAGCAGCCCCCACTTGCCTTCCCCTCCTGCCCGACTGCCAGGCTGTGTTCTGTAGAAACCAGCATTGATGGTATCTCATCTCCCAGATCTGCAAGGGCCCTCTCAGCTGCAGATCGGTAATGTGACAATTAACCTTCAAGGGCGCCTGGTCCCAGGTATGGGGCACACAGCAGCAGCCACCTCCGGTAGTCAGCATCTTGCTTACCCACCTGTACCCCACAAATCCGGTGATTCTGTGATTGGCCAGAGTGGGAAAAAACTGTTTAATTGACTGTCTTTTCACTCTTCCAGGGTCCTAAAAGCCCGTGACTTCTCCCCATCCAAAGGGTCTCTCTCTTTCCCAACAAAATTAATTTTATTCTAATAGGTTCTATAATGCTCTCTTTCTTCTAGGAAATCTGGAAACCAAACACTCAACTCTTTTTTCCCAAGTTTTCCTTCATTAAAAATTCTAAATTGTATTTATTTTTCACAAAAACATCTTAGTCCCACTTCACTATTGTTTTTGTCGGGTACCAGGGATCGAACCCAAGGCTTCATACACACTAGGCAAATACTAAACCACTAGGCTATATCCCTAGCCCTATCGCCATTTTTATTTCATTTTTTATTTATTTTTTGGTAGCAGAGATTGAACCCACTTAACCACTGAGCCACACCCTCAACCCTTTTTATTTTTTATCTTGACACAGGGTCTTGCTAAGTTGCTTAGGGCCTCACTAAATTGCTGAGGTTGACTTTGAACTTGTGATACTCTTGCCTCAGCCTCCTGAGTCACTGTCCGGTAGGCCTTTCCCTTTCCTTGTGGGAATATGTAGTGTTTTCCCACCTCCAGATAGTCCTACCAAATTACATTCTAAGTCTCTTAGGAGAATTCCATTTTGATTGGCTTAGAGAAAAATAAGTATTTTTATCTTAGAGAGAATAAGAATTATATAAATTTAATATTCTTAAAATTCCTAGAAAAAATTTTTTTTCTTGACACTGAGGATTTAACCCAGAGGTACTTTACCACTGAGCTATATCCCAGCCTTTTTATAGTTTATTTTGAGGCAGGGTCTCAATAAATTATTTAGGGCCTCACTAAGTGGCTGAATTGGCCTGAACTTGCGATCCTCCTGCCTAGGCCTCCCCAGTTGCTGGAATTACAGGCGTGCACCACTGCCCCGCCCTCTAGCTATTTTTAAAAGGAATACAGCAAAAAAACATATCTTTATTTCTTTTCTCATTTCATATGCTTAGAACTGTAAGGATCCTGAACAAACAATTCATAAAAAAGAAATAATTTCATGTATAGTTATATATAAATATTTCATATCCAATGCAAAATACCCACACCATGTCCTATAATGTTACCCCCACACACACATTCATAATCCAGACTCCTTGGCTCCCAGTTCCTCCTGGTGAATAGGCAATGCTGAGGCGCCTGCCTCCCAATAACTCTTATTTTGTTCAGTTCTCCTGCTAGGATTCAGAAGCTCTGTTGTATTCAGTGTTTAGTCGTGGCCAAACCTAGGAGTTATTTCCCAAAGGTAGGCAATACTATGAAGGCCTGGGGAAATTTCACTAACCAACTTACAGAAGTTAGAGAAAAGCATACCAAGGCATTTCATGGGCTTCAAGTTCATGCATCTTAAAAGAAGGCGGCCGCCCAAAGGACCGTCTCCCAGTAGAAGAACCCATCAGCAACCATGGAATAGCACCTAGGCCAGAGGGACCAAGGCTGGAGAGAAGGGTAATTTTTTAGCCAGTCAGCTTTCCTAAGGGCTTTGGGACCAAGCAGGGGGAAATGGAAGGCAGAGCGGGGGTTAGCCAGATTCTGAGAACACAAGCCATCCCTGAGCTGAGTTGGACATCCCTTCCACCATGGGGTGTGGAAGGTAGAACTTGAACTTCGGGAGCTGTTAACCCCAACATAACAAATCAAGGCAGTAAGCAAATCAGAGCACAGATAATGTGTTTAAAGTCAGGGGACAGAAAGGCTGAGAATGTGGCTCTACTCTTATTGCTGTTGTGTCATTCATGAGGCAAGGCACAATGACCTCTGGCCTCCATACTTTCTTTTTTTTTTCTTTTTCTTTTCTTTTTTTTTTTTTTTTTTTTGGTACTGGGGATTGAACCCAGGGGCACTCAACCACTGAATCACATACCCAGCCCTATTTTGTATTTTATTTAGAGACAGGGTCTCACTGAGTTGCTTAGGGCCTTGCTAAGTTGCTGAGGCTGGCTTTGAACTCAGGATCCTCCTGCCTCAGCCTCCCAAGTGCTGGGATTACAGGCGTGTGCCACCGTGCCCGGCTTCCATACTTTCTTGACAGCAGCAATTTCCCAGGCAATGCTGATAGGACCTAAGTGCCCCATGCTTACAATTCTTGGTCCCCCGTGCATGTGAGAAAAACGTTATTCATGTCTAAGTTCTAGGACACTTGATGTTTGACCAGATTTCACATACATTTTCCTACTTGATCTTCACAGTAATCCTCTGAGAGGGTAGTGTTTCCACATTCTATAGAAGAAGAAACTAAGGTATGGGGAGATTAAAGTGGCGGAGATGTAGCAACGTGATCCCAGTAGCACGGGTGCCCTTAGAACTCAGGTCTTTGGACATCCTGTCATGTGTCCTTTGCATCACCCAGTGGTTTTCAAGCTTTATTTTTTGGTATGGGAGATTGAACCCAGGAATTTTCTACCTCTGAGCCACATCCCCAGTCCTTTTTACTTTTTATTTTGAGACAGAGTCTTCTTAAGTTGCTCAGGGCCTCACTAAGTTGCTGAGGTCAACCTTGAACTCATGATCCTCCTACCTCAACCTCCCGAGTCGCTGAGATTTCAGGCGTGGGCCACAACGCCCAGCAGTTTTCAAGCTTTCTTTATCAAGGCTTTTAACAATCCCAGATGAGTGACATTGGCCAAATTATATTGTTATAATGTGTGCATGTACAAATATGTAACAACAAATTCTATCAATATGTATAACTATAATGCACCAGTAAAAAAAAAAAAAAAAGAAGAGGAAATAAAACAACAACAAAAAAAACCCAACAATGACAAAAACAAAACAATAATCCCACGGGGATCCCAGGGGTTCTGGGGAGGTTCTCAGAGCAGCCCCCCAAATCTTTTCAAACCACCGCTTGGCCATGCCTGACTTTGGTACAGCCTTTGATTTCAAGTCCGTTGGCTTCCTTCAGCAATCCTCCGGGGTTGCTGGGCTCACTTTCCTCTCAGCTGCAGTGATTCGGAAGGATAAATGGCACAGGGAGAGAGAGGACCCTGGGGCCTTGACGCAGCCTCACTTCTCTGAATCCAGCCTTGCAGGGCTGTGGTGAGAGAAGCGGCAAAGCAAGAGGAAGCCTGTCGCTGATGCTCTGTGCTGTGGGATGATAACAACCGTCCACCTTCCTGTGGAAGATGGTGATATGCTTTCAGTTATGAATGAAATTCTTTTGGGTTGGTTTTAGGGCATTTTTTGGTTTGGGTTTGGGTTTTTTGTGCTACTAGGGATTGAATCCAGGGCCTTACTCATGCTAACTCTACCACTGAGCTACATCCCCAAACCTTCAGATTGGTTTCTGAAAATCCCTTTAAGACTTCTAGCTCTTAAAAGCGCTGTGGTCCTCTCTGCACCAGCAGCCCAATACGCTCCGCTCCTGGGGTGACTGCTCTGACAGGGTGTGGTCATATTCCCGGTGTCTGCAGCTACCCATCATCTGAATCTCTCTCCTATATTTGGAAAATTCTCTGCCATTCAAGCTTTAGAAAAGGCAGAGCCAATATCCCAGTGGAGAAGTAGAAGGACTGGATACTCACTGTCTCAGCTGCTCTGGTAGCAAGGGAGTAAGCAGAGTGACCTGGGCTTGGTCAGCTGGATACTGCCATCTGGGATGTTGACTCAGGAAATAGCAATGCAAAGAGAGAAGCAGGGAAACACAGAGTTTATCCTAACAACAGCAATGTCCAGTGTCCCCGCCAGGGCTGGTATGCACTGTCTGGTACTGGCAGCGAGAAAGCCTTGGTCAGATGGGCTCTTCAGTTTGACTTTTTTTTTTTTTTTCAGTGCTGGGGATCAAGTGCAAGTTCTTATACTTCTTTTGTTTTTGAGCCCAATGTATTAGTCCATTTTCCATTGTTATCACAAAATATCCAAGGCTAGGAAATATATAGAGAAAGGAAGTTTATTTAGCTCAGAGTTTTAGCGTCTCAAAGTCTAAGATCAGGTGGTTCCATTTGATGGTGGATGGCATCACGAGGGTGGGAGCTTGTGTGGAAGAGAGAGATTACATGGTGAGACAGGAAACCAGAGAGTGGGGCAGAGTCAGGCTAGCTCTTTTTTAACAAGCCACTTCTATGGGAACAACTAACTTACTTGAGGAGACCTGTATCAATCCCTGGGGAGGGCAGCACTTCCAATGACCTAATTACCTTGCACTAGACCTTGCCTCTTAAGGGTTCCACACAACCTCCCAACACCGCCACACGAGGGACCAACCTTCCAACACATGAACACTTGAGGAACACACTCAAAACATATTCACATCAATGGTATAGACTTTTAAATTAGGCTATGGAATCCTAACTCTCTAAGTCAAGACAATAGGTTAGTCATTTGCTGGTAAATGGAGGGAGCTGGAGCATCTCAAGGTGAGTAAAATAAACCAGACTCAGAAAGTCAAGGGTCCAATGTTGTCTTTCATATGCAGAAGCTAGAGAGAAAAAAGGAATAAAAAACAAGGTGGGGGCTGGGATATAGCTCAGTTGGTAGAGTGCTTGCCTCACATGCACAAGGCCCTGGGTTCAATCCCCAGTACCGCGCACACACACATAAAGGTGGAGTAGAACCTTTTTTTTTAATTTATTTTTTATTTTTTTAGTTGTAGGTGGACACCATACCTTTATTTTTTTTATGTGGTGCTGAGAGAACAGTGGCATAGGGGAGAGAAATCAAGGGGGATTGGGGAAGGAGGGGAGTGGGGAAGGAGGGGAGAGGGAAGGAACTCTGGAAGGAGACTCTGTTATGTGTAGGTATGAATGTATCACAATGGATTCCACTTTTATGTATAATTATAATGCACCAGCTTTTTAAATTAATAATTTTTGCAGTGCTAGGGATTGAATCCGGGGGCACTTTACCACTACATCCCCAGTCCTTTTTATTTTGAGACAGGTTCTTACAAAGTTGGTGAGGCTGAGGCTAGCCTTTAACTTTTATCCTCCTGCCTCACCCTCCTGAGTGGCTGGGTTTACAGGTATGTGCCCCATGGTCAGCACCTTGTGACAAGCTCTGACGGAACAGTTTGAAGGTCTTCAAACTAATGCACCAATTCAGAAAGCAATAAATAAATAGAAGGAAGACCAGTCGAGTAGAGGAAGGGGATCAGGGAAAGTGAGGAGAGGAGGGGAGGGAAAGGGGAAGTACTGGGGATTGAAATGGAGCAAATGATGCTGCATGCATTTGTGACCCTGTGAAAAGAACCACACTATTACTAATTACCAGACAGCATTAATAAAAATAGATCATAGTCACCACACATTATGTCACATGAAAATGTCGTAATGTCTCATAGATCTTTATGTGAATCGTTGATGAAAACACAGAATGAGGGAAAGCCTGATCTTTAGAGATCACTCTCCAAATTGAGATTTATCTCTGTTGTTGTTTGTCCTGGGAATTGAACCCAGGGCACTTTATATAAGCCTACATGAGCTACATCCCCCCAGCCCTTTTGATTTTTTATTATGAGACAGGGTCTCACTAAGTTGCTGAGAATGGCTTTGAACTTGTGATCCCCCTGCTTCAGCCTCCTGAGTCTCTGGGTTACAGGTGTGTGCCACCATGGCCAGCTTGAGATTTATCTTACTAGTACATGGTTTTAACTTTTCAGTCAACATTACTAAATTCAGTCAATTGTTTTTCAGGGAAAAGATTATGGTCTAGTAGTTCGAGCAATGAACTGATGAGACATTTCTGTGAATGGATGATTCTGATACCTAGCCACTGGCCTTGGACAAATCGATTCACTTCTCTTGAACTCATCTGGAAAGTAGGAAGGCTTCACTAAGTTTACCCCCTCTTCTAAAATCCTGAGTCTATTATCTAGTCCATATTTTCCCATGGGGGGACGGGAAACATTGTACAATCTATCCGTTATCTTTTTCAAAGGCAGGGCAGAAATATTTCTCTTTGACCTAATTAATGACATTTAGCAAAGGTAAGTCTCCTAATATTTCTAGACAGTGCAATTTCAATTCATCCCACAAACATTTGTTGAGTGCATACTGTGTCAGACATTATAGTAAAAGACTTGTAAAATAAATCACCAATAGGCTGGTCATGGTGGCACACGCCTGTAATGCTAGTTACTCAGGAGGCTGAGGCATGAGGATGCAAGTTTGAGGCCAGCCTGGACAACTTAGTGTGAGACCCTCCCTGCCTCAAAATAAAAAATAAAACAGACTTGGACTATAGCTCAGAGGTAAAGCACCCTGGGTTTAATTCCCAGTACCAAAAAATAAAAATTAAATTAAATTAAAAAGAGACTGGGAATATTCCTCAGTGGTAGAATGCTTGCCTAGGATTAGTGCTTGCTAAGATCTGGATTCTAGATTCAAATTCTTGTACTGCAAAAAAAAAAAGAAGAGAAAGACAACCCTTAAAGATCAATATGAAAATGAAAACCAACTTAATAGAAAAATGGGCATAAAAAGAACCAGCAGTTTGCAAAAGAAAAACCACAAGTGCCCAATAAACAGAACTTCATTACTAGTAAGAGAAATGGGAATTAAAACAACAATTGGATTCTACTTATGTTCATCAGACTGAAAATCATTTTAAAGTCTATAAAACCAAATATTGGTGAGGATATGAAGAACTGAGAGCTTACTGCTTGTGGAAGGTAAATTGATTGGCACAACCACTTTGGAGAGTGATTTGGCAATCACTAATAAAGTTGAGTTTGCAAATTACATATAAACACTCTAGAAAATTCACATACATAGGTACAATGAGAAGTGTACCAGAATGTTCAATGCAATATTGATAATAAAGTGAAAACTGGAAACAATCTAAATGCCCATCAATAGGTAAATACATAAATATAAATTAAGGTTATTCAATGAAAAAATATTAGTAAACCAACATAGATGAATATAAAAAATAATCTTGAATGCAAAAAGCAATTTGCAGAATAATATTTATAATATAATACCATTTAGGAATAGGCAGAACATGGGCATATGTTACAGTATATTCTAATTACATAAAAACATGCAAGAAAATAATATATATTAGAATAATGAATGCCACTGGGAAGAGAAAGGAATTTTGTCATAAGAGTGGATTTGACTGTCTATAATGTTGAACATCTCACACAAATACATACACACACATCTGAAGCGAACATAGCTAAATGTTAAGATTTGACAAACTGTATGGTGGACTCCTTGTTTTTTTGTGGGAGGGGGTACAGGGGAGTGAACTCAGGGGCACTGGACCACTGAGCCACATCCCCAACCCTAGTTCGTATTTTTTTTAGAGACAGGATCTCACCAAGTTGCTTAGCACCTCGCTTTTGCTGAGGCTGGCTTTGAACCTGCGATCCTCCTGCCTCAGCCTCCTGGATTACAGGCGTGGGCCACAGCACCTGGTGACACATTATTTTTTCAATGAGTCACTATACTTTCCTATTTGCTTGAGATTATTTGTAATTTAAGTGGAAGGAAGGAAAGGAAAAAGGAAGAAAGGGAGGGAAGGAGAGGGAAAGAAAGCAAATTCTCTCTCCACAGCCAATTTCCTCTTCAATATCATGATTTTGCTGCTGTTTCCCACAGTGGAAGAACATTATGGAAAATGTCCTGTTTTCCAAAAGGTTGAGTTCTGGTCCCTTTTGAGTTGTGTGAGTTTGTTCAAATCACATAACTTAAAAGATAGGATTATGTGAATTCGTATTGGTTGGTTTCCTTACTGTAAGTAGGAAAATAGTAAACCCAGCACACAGAGTAGTTGTGAAACTTACCAGAGACAGCTCATATAAAGAGGGACACAGTGCCTGTCACATAGACACCTGACAAACGCAGAACGGCTAAGTGATTTCCTCCTTCATTTCCAACTTCCTGTCCCTCCATTCCCATTCCTAACCCCCTGCTCTCAGCCTGTAATTTGCTGAAAGGTATCAATTTTCTTAACTTTCTAACAAACACATATATTTTCTCTGACATTTCAAAAAATTTCCCCCCCAAATTCTATACATAGGGAAATTAAAACTCACAGAAATAAAAGACTATCCAAAGTTACTTAGGAGATCAGGCAGGACTAAAATGGAATTCTCTGGTTCCTGACCTGCTGCAATTCCAAACATGCTGCCTTAATATTAAAAGGAACTAAAGAAGGAAGAAAGAAAGGAAGAGGAGGGAGGGAGGAACTACAAACCAAAAGCAAGCTAAGAAAATCAAGTGTAAGCACAGGTCTCAGGACTTCCTAAAGATAGGTACCATGCCCCAGACTCCTAACTTTTCAGACTTTCCAAATTTCTACAAAACAAATGACTAAAACAATTTCCGTATCAAGAAATTAAACTCAGGAACTGTATAAACATGCATAAAAGTAGCATAAAAAGAACGCTGTAATTGTTCACAATTAATCCACTCATTCAAATGGATGAGCAGTAAGAAACACAAAGATATATTAGGAGATGACATTTAATTCCTGAAGATGCTGCAAGGGAACATCTAGTCTAGAGAGTTCTTATAAATATTCACCAAATGACACCTGGCTGGGATCATCACATTACCAGGTAAGATAATTGTGTAGAACAGTGAAAAGCAAAATAGATCTAGCAGGGGAAACAGACAAACAGAAAGCAATGAGAAAATATATATCTAGAAAATAAAAAATACAGGTAATTTTGTTTTGTTTGCTGTGTCAGGGATTGCACGCGGGGCCTCACCCACACCAGGCAAGCGTTCTACCACCGAGCAACATCCCCAGCCCTCTTTATTTCTTATTTTGAGACAGGGTCTCGCTAAGTTGCCCTGGCTGGCCTGTGATCCTCCTCCCTCAGCCTCCAGAATAGCTGGAATTACAGGCATATGCCACCACACCCAGCAAACCCCTAAATTCCAAATGATGGGGAGGAGGAAGGCAGAACCAAGTTCTGAATAAGGCTCAGATAAAAAACAAAACAAAACAAAACAAAACAAAACAAAAACAGACACATTTGTGATGGATAAAGGTATGAAAAATAATTTTTCACCTGAAAAAAATAAAAACCCTGAGTGGGCTGGGTATATAGCTCAGTAGGTAGAGTGCTTGCCTTGCAAGCACAAGGCCCTGGGTTCAATCCCCAGCACTGCAAAAAAACAAAACAAAACAAAACCCTGAGACTGGACACAAGGGTAACTCAGAGGAAATAAAAATTACTAGTAGAATCCAAGATCATAACTTTGTGAAAAGAAATTAAATTGTTGATAAAAACAAGCCAAGAATAGTGGTATATGGCTGTAATTACAGTGACTCAGGAGACTGAGGCTGGAGGATTGCAAGTTCAAGGGCAGCTTCAGAAACTTAGTGAGACCCTGTCTCAGAATAAAAAGGGCTAGGGATGTGACTCAGTGGTTAAGTGGCCTTGAGTGTTCAATCCTTGGTTACAAAAAACAAAACCAAAAAACCCCATATATATGTAAACAAAATCATTCTAAGGCTTAACTAGAAAGAAGGCAGACTATATATCGTATATGTTAATTAGAGCAGCTCTCTATTTTACATTAATTTACAACTAATGGAATCAGAAAAAAGGACAATTATTATAATTATAAATTCCATTTGTAAATAAATGGAGTATGAAAGCAATATTAGCTTGGCAAGATGTTAACTAAATCTTGAAAGTAGCTAGAAAGTAGCAAGACCCTGCCTCCAAATAAAGCAGAAAAAAAGAGCCAGATATATCTTAGTGGTAAAGCACCCCTGTGTTAAATCCCCTGTATCAAAAAGGAAAAAAAAAAGCAATACAAAACTGACATTTCTGCTAGGTACCAGAACTAAACCAGAGAGAAGAAAACTGAACCAGCTGCCAAAGTCAGCTAAAACTGGAAGTCTTTATTCAGAAACTGACAAGAAAAGTAAAGATTATTTAATGTATTAAATCTGTTCTAAGGGATTATTGGTTGAAAGATATATCATTACTTTTCTTACCAGTAAGAAAAAAAAATGCTATCAAATTCTGACCTAATGTTTTCCTCGTAATTTTTTTTTTTTTGTGTGTGTGTGTGTATGTGTGTGTGTGTGTTTGTGATGGGGCGGGGTAAGGTCTCCTAAGCAGCCTCCGCCTGGAACTTTTATATTTACTGATAAAGATCTTCTAGACGAGTGTTCTCTTTTTATCACATAATACTCTTAGGCACACATAGAAAAGTAAAAATTAGTTTAAAAAAACGCTGAAGGTATGCCTAAAACTTCCTCCCATTTAATCTGACTCTTCTCCAGAATGCTCCATATCAAGAGCATTAGTGATGTATTATTTCACACATCAAGAACATTAGTGAGGGGCTGGGGTTGTGGCTCAGTGGTAATGCACCCACCTAGCATGTGTGAGGCACTGGGTTTGATCCTCAGCACCGCATAAAATACAGTAAAAGAAAAAATAAATACAGTATCTAATACATACATAAATACATATACATACATACAATACATACATAAATATAGTAAAAGAAAAAAAAATAAATACAGTAAAGACATTGTGTCCATCTACTACTAAAAAATATTTTTTAAAAGGAACAGTAGTGATATATTATTTCATAAAACAATCCTTGAAAGAATGAAAAGCCATTGATGTGGGGCTCTTAAGTCTCTTGGCCAATTAGGTGGCACTAACCTATGTTTGATCCATGGTTCAGGAATGTTGTAGAATGAGTCTTATTCACTATGAGGTACCTGCTTTCCCCAGACATTTGATTCCTGGGAATTAAAAGAATATTCTACTACTGGCCTCAAGATTTTCTTCTAAACCATTGATACCTGGCTTGGAATTCTGCAGCTTTTTTCTTTTTTTTCTTTTTCTTTCTTTTCTTTCTGTAGCCCTGGGGATGGAACCCAGAGCCTCCTGCACGCCAGGCTAGTGTCCCCGACTGAGCGACACACCAGTCACTTTTGTTTCCCTTTAGTTAAATTGCCCAGGCTGGTCTCCAACTTGGGATCCTCCTGCCTCAGCCTTCCTAGTCGCTGGGATTACAGGAGCGGCCACTGCACCCAGCTCATCCTGTAATTTTTGATGCTGCACTTTGATATTGATACAGGCATAAAAAATGACATCTAGTATAACTGATCCTGACCGACAGTGATTGTAGGATGCCATCAGTTTAAGATTCGTTGCAATACTAGAGATGTTAAAATGTGAAAAAAGCGTGTTTCAAATAATGAAAGTTGGATGAAGTGAAATATGGAGAACTATCAACACTGAAAGAGCTTAAAGTTCAGTTTTTTTTTTAAATACTGTGAATCAAACCAAGGGACACATTATCACTGAGCTACATCCCCAGTCCTTATTTTTGAAACAGACTTGCTAAATTGCTGGAGGGAGCCTGGAACATGTGATCCTCCTGCCTCAGCTTCCAGGCCAACTGGGATTATGCATCCTTGAGGTGTGAGTTAATCCCACTGCCTGAGGTTCAATTCTCATAATGTTGTGCAGCATGCAAGTTGGAAATCAAAGCCCAGAAAATCTTTAAGATCTTCCTCCCCCTCAAGCCAGGTCCTCAAAAAAGCCGGGTCCTTAAAGAGTTACACCTTTAGGAAGGAGCAAATTAGAAACCACACATTTTTCCACCATAACTACCACCACCAGGAGATTACAAAAAATTGCTTATTTCAAAATTTAGCCCAGAATTGGGAAGGGAGGATATTATCTCCTCTAAGAATCTGTAGCCATGAGCTGGTTCTAATACAGGTGTGCAGCCCAACCACATGTAAAGTGGATACTAAGGAAAAAAAAAATCTGTAAACCAAGAATTAGGTTTCAAGTAGTCCTGAGACAATAATGCCCCCCGGGTGCCCAAAAGAAGTGGAAACAAATCCTTTTGGGAAAATTATATCCCAGGGCTCAAAGAATCCCTTGATAAAACGTTAAAAGAAAAAAAGTCACTTTTAGTAAGACAACAACAACAAAACAAAATAAAAGAAATTAATCACAAAACTGCCAGGAAACAGCACATCATAGCAAGAGTCATGATAGCAAATTCAGAACCGCTGTCTGAAAAGAAACTTAAAAACATCTAATGAAAAGGGAATAACTAAAATTTTTAAATTTTTGTTTTGAAGCTGGGTGTGTGGACATACACCATCCCCCTCACCAGGAAATTGGGAGGCTGAGGTAGGAGGACTATAAGTTGGAGGACAGACTCAGCAATCTTTGCAAGACCCTCAATGATTTAATGAGATCTTGTCTCAAAATAAAAAATAAAAGCCGGGAGTGGTGGCGCACGCCTGTAATCCAAGCGACTTGGGAGGCTGAGTCAGGAGGATTGCGAGTTCAAAGCCAGCCTCAGCAACTTAGCGAGGCCCTAAGCAACTCAGTGAGACCCTGTCTCTAAATAAATACAAAATAGGGCTGGGGATGTGGCTCAGTGGCCGAGTGTCCCTGAGTTCAATCCCTGGTTCCAAAATAAATAAATAAATAAATAAATAAATAAATAAATAAAAATAAATAAAAAGGAGTGGGGATGTGGCTCAGTGATAAAGCATGGGTTTAATCCCCAGTACCAAAAATCAATCAATTAATTAATTAATTAAAAGAGAGACACACATGGCCCAGTCAACAGTCACTCTAGTCACTCCTATTTCTATGGCCAACTGCCTTCCAACCACCAGACTTATGAGTGGGACCATCTGAGGCCACCCAACTGTCAGTTAGTCTGCCAAATGGCTCCAGATACACGAAAGAGTCCAAAGAGCTACTGGGCTGACCCAGACCGGAAGTGCTCCCAACTGACAGAATAAACCAAACAGATGGTTGTTTGTTAAGCTATTGAATCTTTTTTTTTAATTTAGTTTGTTTTTTGTAAAAGAATGATTGTTATATAGTAAAAGCTAACCTTTGAGGTAAAACAGAATGAGAAAATAAAAATCCAAAGGAAGACAAGAAATGTAGGGGACAAAAACAGAAAGCAAGACGAACAGCAAGCAAGAAGCAGAAATAAAATCCTAATTATAACTCTGACAACTATAGTAACTGTAAAAATGCATGTGGACTAAAAGATACCACTAAAAGTCAAAGATAGACAAACTGGTTAAAAAAATTAACTATATGTTAATTACTAGAGACATTCCTAAAACAAACTGTTTAAGTCTCAAAAGGATGTAGCATATATACTTTTTATTTTTGTTTTTTAGGGATTGAATCCAGAGGTGCTCTACCACTGAGCTACAGTCCAGCCCTTTTTCTTTTTATTTTGAGATAACGTCTTGCTAAGTAGTTCAGGGTCTCACTAAGCAGCTGAGGCTGGCCTTGAACTTGAGCTAAAAGGATGGAAATTTTTAAAATATGCTATTCTATAACTCATGAGTTCAAAAAAGTTCATAATTAGAACAATATTTTTAAAATATTTATTTTTTTTTTAGTAGTACTGAGAATTAAACTCAGGGGTGCTCTACCCCTGGGCTACATCCCCAGCCCTTTTTGTTTTTTAGTTTAAGACAGGATCTTATTAAGTTGCTGAGGCTGGCCTTGGACTTGCCATCCTCCTGCCTCAACCTCTCTAGTTGCTGGAATTACAGACATGTGCACTGTGCCCCACTAGAACAATATTTAAAAGAATAATAACATGAAAACTATAAAACAAAACTTGTAATACACAGCTAAAGAAGTACTTAGATGAAAACGTGCACCTTGAATACTTACCAAAGAAAACAGCCTAAAAATTAATGAGTAAACATTCATCTTACTAAGTTGGAAAAAGAAGAACAAAATAAACCCAAAGAAAATAGAAGGAAGAAAATAATAAAGAATGGAAGTTCATGAAATAGAGAATCAACAAAACTAAAATGCTAACAAAATCGATAGCTCACTAGTGAAATTGATCAAGAAAAAGGAACATTGGCACAAATAATTAACACTATGAATGAAATGGTACCTGACCACCAATGCCATCAACATTAGAATATAACATAAAGGGGCTGGGGATGTAGCTCAGTTGGTAGAGTGCCTGCCTGGCAAGCACAGGCCCGGGGTTCAAACCCCACAACCACCAAAAAAAAAAAAAAAAAAAACCATAAAGGATTTTATGCAAACATATTAAAATAGTTAGCTACAGACGGGCATGTTGGCACACACTTGTACTTGGGAGACTGAAGCAGGAGAATCACAAGATCAAGGCCAGCACGCACAGCATGGAGAGAACCTGCCTCCCTGCCCCGACAACCAAAAAAGATGACATATACAAAGACCTAGGAAATACAACTTACCGAAGCCGACTCGAGTGGAGTATGCCGGGGTTTTTTGATGGGGTGGACAGCTACTGTGGATTTAATCCAGGGGCGCTCCACCACTGAGCTACTCCTCCAGCACATTTTTATTTTTATTTCAAGACAGGGCCTCACTAAGCTGCTCAGGCTGGCCTGGAACTTGCC
>JAJEJO010001117.1:0-172412 GCA_020662805.1 Glaucomys volans
AAGGGTGGCAAGAATGGAGGAAGGATAGATAGCATAGAGGGAAGGGAGGGGTGGGGTTGGGTTGGGGGGGTAAAAATAATAACAGAATGTGTGACAGATACCATTGCCCTGTGTACATGCATGAACGCACAGATGGTATGACTCTACTTTGTGTTCAACCAGTGAAACAATAGCTGTACTCCATTTGTGTTCAATGAATCAATAAGTAAATAAAAAAAAATTTGCTGACAGTAAAATGATCACAGTGGTCAGAGATTAGAAGAAGGAAGGGACAGATAGGTGGAGCAAAGATGATTTTTTAGTATGGGAAACTATTCTGCAGGATGCTATACTGGTGGATGTATGTCATTATACCCTTGTCCAAACTAAAAGAATATGGAATACCAATAATGTAAAATACAAATTTTAGGTGATTCTGTGTTAATATAGTTCATCATTTATAACAAATGCATGCCTCTGGAGGAGATGTTGATAATAAGGGAAGCTATGCACGTATTGGGAGGGAGTAGACAAGATATCTGTACTTTCCTCTGAATTTTGCCATGAATCTACCTCAGCTTTAAAAAATTGAAGTCTTAAAAATAAATGAAATTCTGTCATTTGTAGCAACAAGGATGAAGCTGGAGATGAGTGAAATGAGTAAGACATAGCAAGACAAATACCACATGTTCTCACTCATTTGTGGAGCCTATTTAGTCAGTCTTGAAGAAAAATGGAATGAATCTAGAGATTCATGGAATGATCTAGAGATTAGGAAATGGAGGGACAAGAACAAGTGAAAAAATTCAATAAGGAGCACCAAAACAGAGTGGAGGAATCATTTTTGGTTCTTTTTTAGAAAAGTAGGCAACCACTGGTTAAAACAATCTATAATATATTTCAAAATGACCATAAAAGAAGAGTGTGAAAGTACCAACACATAAAATGATGAATAATTGAAGAGATGGAAATGCTTATTACACATTGTACACATGTATTACCACCACGTACCCTGCAAAGATGTACAACTACTATGTCTCAAAGAAATACCTCATGAGAATAAATAATGAGTTCAGTTTTTGGGAACAGTATGTTTTAATGTTAGTGAATTACCTCAGATTAGATATCCAACAATGCACCAAAAGGTGGGATGTTACAGTAACTACAGGTATACAGCGATACACAGAGAAGTGCCATGATAATTTTTTTCAAAAAAAACCTCTGGATTTACATAAATTGATGAAGAAAAAGAGTGTAACTAAGGGAGGATCAAAACATTTTCCCTGGTGAACTCTACATGTAATAAGTATAAAACAAAAATTACATTAACCAAATACCCAGAACTTAGAACAGAAAAATCAACAAATATTTAGACATAAAGATAAGCCAGGCACCCAGGCATGGTAGCCATAGCACAAGCCGTAATTCCAGCAGGTCAGGATGCTAAGCCAGGATGATGACAAGCTCAAACCTAGTCTTAGCAAGTTAGCCAGGCACGTTAGCAAGTTAACCAGCCTATGCAACTTAATGAGACATTGCCAAAATTTTTTTAGAAAGTGAAAGGACTGGGGATGTAGCTCAGTAGTTAAGTGCCCCTGGGTTCGATCCCTGGTAATAAAAAACAAAACAACAACAAAAAAATAAACAAAAACTAGATGAAAAGATGATCAAGAATTTACAGTATTTCCACAAGGGCAATTATGGGGAGAAATTTTTACATATAATTTATTCAGTTTAAAAGTAATTGTTGTTTTAAAGATTATTAGATAATTTATAAATGATCTATATAATTATTTGGACCAAATTAAAGATCAAAGACCAACACTAGGAATTACTTATCAAAGTAAATAAAATGGTACAATAAATGATGTGCATAAAAACACATTTTTTTAACCTATTAATCACATTACAACTTCAGTATAATTTTGAAACATCTTTTTATTATAATATATCATGTCATCAGAAGTCACAATAAGGCATAAAACCAATAAAATATTGCCTTGTTTTTATAACATTACAGTATCCAGATTTACTTTCTTTACAAGATATTTTGGTAGTTTTCCAAAAATAAAGTTTTTGGAAAAAACTCTGTTTTAACTTGAATTGCAAGTGGAAAATCTAGTCTGGTGTCACCTGTGAAGACCCTCTTACTCTTCAGATTTCTGTATTATATTGAAATTTACCATTACCTGAATATCAATAAAATGTTTTCAAGTACATTGGCTACTATTGCCTGAAACATGTTGAATGTGTAAACAAAAATTCTTTCACAAGAATAGTTAATGACTCCTGCTCATCTTTTTTTAGCCCACAAAGAGATTTTTTTCACCACAATTCAAATATAGATCAGAGAAGACAGTGTAGTCAGAGAAGAGGGAATGGAGTTGTTCACTAACTCATATTTCCTAAATAGTCTAAGGGCTTCCAGAAATTCTTTTTTTTGCTACTGAAATAAGTATTTACTTTAGCCCATGGAGTACCTGAAGAAAATCATAGGAGTCACTGTTAATTATATCCAGAATTATGGAGATAAAAATGACTTTTCTGAAATTTTTCAGGGCCTTCTAAAATAGAGATCCAAATTTCCCAATACTATATTCTCCAGTTATCAAGTAGCTTTTGTGAAACTACTTCCTGGAATTTTCCCAGAATTACTTATTCATTTTATTAAACACACAAGTATTCTGCCTCCTTCTTAAAACCCATTCTTTCTTTGATTTACCTTACATTTCTTAACTGATGCTCTTTACCTATCATTTGGTTCAACTAATTTTAAAGCTCATTCATACTGTCTAATGATCTCTAGAATAACAATTTTAATGATCTCTAGAATAATGGTAAGCTGAATAAACGGTATGTAAACTTCTCCCTCTAGAGTACACCATGTGGAAATATTTTAATCTCTTGAACATCTATTTGTCTCTTGACATTTTCTGATTTTGTTTTATATATCTTTCTGCATTTCTCTTTGGGGCTGGGTATATTTTATTGACATGTCCTTTGAACTGTTTTTTATTTGAAATGTATCTTCTTTTGGTGTGTTGTGATGTATTTACATTTTCAATTTGGATGTTTAAAATTGGTGTGCACATGAGTGTTGTTTCAATTCTACATTCAGGTCTTTAAACCTGCTGCCTTAGGTTCTTACTATCAACTTGACTCCTTCAAAAGGGATTGGGTCACTGGACATGGTGGCGCAGACCTGTAATTACAGCTACTCCAGAAGCTAAGGCAAGTAAATGGCAAGTTTGAGGCAAGCTTTGGCAATTTAGTGAGACTCTTATCTTAAAAATAAAAAATAAACTCAGTGATACAGTGGTGCTGGGTTCAATCCCCAGAAGAATTATGTCTGTTCAGTATTCTAAAAATCAGCATATTTTACCCAAAAAATGGATTAATTTTTCAGTGTAGTCTTAACATTGATACTAATGAAATTCTACTTCATCCTGATAGTGATCAAATTAATGAAATATGCTTATTAAATTTATATTTTCCTTCCTATATGCTGATTTTTTTCCTATAACCTTTTAAAATGAAATTATTTTCTTCCAAGTAAACCAAAGAAAGATAAACTCATTTCTAAGTGTATGTCCTTGGAAAACAAAGAAAGAGAAGTAGGCTGGGGAAATGGTGAATCTAAAATTTGTAACTTTTTTTCTCTAACTATGAGGTAACTTTTAAAGGTCAGGAAAGAAGGCATCAAATATTAAATGCATTTGGTTAGTACTTCTCTCTCTCTCTCTCTCTCTCTCCCTCCCTCCCTCCCTCCCTCCCTCCCAAAATGAGTTATTCTGGCTTCAGTTTAAATATCAACTTCTTCCTCTATTGTTGAGAGCTTTCATCAGATGGTCTCAGTTTCATATATTCTATACATATAAATGGCATGACATAATATTTTTGAAAGTTTACTTTGCTATTTTAAAACTTTTTAATTAAAATATCTCCTAAATAAATGATATGCACTTTTAAAATTAGTGTCTTAAGGATTTTAAGGTATTAATATGCTTAATTTATAAATGTTTCAAATCATTAATTTAACGAATACTATCCATATGACAGATATTTGCACAAAAGCATAGTTAGGCGATGCAAAATTGAAAAAATACATGTTTTATGAATGTGTGGGAATTATGTTCAACTCTAGAACAAATGCAATACTTTGAAAATTATATACAGACTATGTATAAACTTATGGGCACATTATTTTGATAGTGAAAAGTAATTGTGTTTATGTTTTACAGGTTGGAAAATCAATTGACATACATAAATATCACTTGTGTGAAAAAACTTTAGTAAAGTCTTTTAGGAAAGAAAGAAGAAACACCTAAGAGAATCATTAAATACCCACATACTTTGATTCTGTAAACTAACCAATGGACCTTATCTTAGACAAGAATTTACTATGTAAAGACAATAAAAATTTCACACTCAAAAATGGGCACTTCAGTTTTTAAATGAAAAAATTCAGAGAAAATAAACTGTTAAACAAATGGGACTTAATTCAGTTAGATAAATCTAATGCAAATTATATGGATATAACCAATTCCAAATTTAGTAAAATATATATATATATATATATATATATATATATATATTTGTAGAACAGTGTAATTTTAACTCTTTTCTTAAAAATAGGGAAACAATTCAATAAATAGTTTTTGAAATGAAATAGGCAAGGTATACTGAGGTCTGTCGAACAATTTATTTATCTTCAATCCCTATGCCTTCTAGAATCCTCCTGTTCTTGAAAATAATCTTTTCTTGGCTTTCTATTTTTTGGCCTATTATACCAATTCAGTGTCAATGCCAAAACTATGGCTATACCCTTCTCTTTCTTTTATGATTTCAAATAAGTTAAAATCTCTTACAGATCTTATTAATTTCTAATAGATCTTATTTTCTAAATCTCTCTGAACTTGACTTTCTTTTCAAAACTATTGATGTGAGGCAGCTCTCTTAGGGACAACTATCCCAAGGCTAGGTTTCATGTAGTGCATTGTCCAAACCAGCAAACAATAGAATCTGGATGGCTAAAGGTCACCCCAAGAAACCAAAGGGCAAGTCTGCTTATTCTTTCCTTGTGTTGATGTGCAGAAAAGAACATTAGGAGAAAAACCCAAAGGTCTCTGCCAATTTTGCTGAACTTTTCAAGAAATAGTCTCACACTTGGAAGGCACAGTCTGGGAAAGACAAATCTAAATTTGATGAAAGGGCTAAGGTGGATAAAGTACACTATGATCAGGAAATGAAAGATGGAGGCAAAAATAAAAAAGACCGCAATGTCCCTAAAACAACACTGTCTGGGTTCTTCTTGTTCTATTCAGAAATTCCCCCCAAGATTAAATCCACTGGTGGTATGTGGAATAAATTTAGGGAAAAGAAGCCCTGAAGCAGCAAATCTAAAGGAGAAGTACAAAAAGGATGTTGTTGACTACCTCTGAAGGAAAGTTTGAGGGTACAAATGGTCCCACTAAAGTCCCTGGGAAAAGAGGAAGAGGAAGATAAAGAAGACAGGTAGGAAGAAAGGGTGAGGTAGGGGGAGGGGAGAGGAAAGAAAGGAAGAGGGAAGAGGAGAAATGAAAAACTCTCTCTTTGTGAATGTTCTATAGTAGCAGAGCCCTGTGATTAACATCTCTCTTATTTGGGACACATCCATTGCCTTCACTGGGTTTAATTACAAAATTGGATCCTGGTCATACAGTAGTCAGTCTTTTCCCAACTCTATCTATTCTCTGTCTTAGATTAGTCTCCTCCTTTGCCAATCTAATCTCTCCCCAGTATTGTCAGAGTGACTTTTTTATTCACAATTTAGTACTCTCATTCATTTTGTGGTCACAGTCTTTCAATACAATCTTAACATGGACAGGACAGTATAAATCAATTATCATGATATAATTAATTGTATTTCCTGCTGCTGCTAGCCACTATATCCAGGACAACACTAAAACAGCTTTTATTTCTTCTTGTAACACTCTCACAGTTTGTTCATTTGTGAACAATGATAGTCCTTCTACATGTGCATTTTCCTTGGATATAATCCAGGACACCCTTATTTCTGGAGTCTCAAAAAGTATCACCCTCTGTAGCCACCATCTTTGAGTCTCTTGGGCAAATTTTCACATCCTACTTATATTCTAAGTCACTTCATGCAGCAGTAAACCTCACTTTGGAAAGAAAATGAACATTGCTTATTTCACCGAGCAGTACAGGTAAGAATATGGTGATATGTGTGAGTATTTTGAAACCTAAAAGATACTCAATGGGTGATAAGGCAGAAAAGTATATAAAAGTTGTTAGACCATTAGAGTCATATTCAAGTAGATACAGATTACTTGCTGATTTAGTCAGCCTTTTTCCTGACTAAAAGACCTGACAAGACCAGCAAAAAGGAGGAAAAGTTAACTTTGGGGTTCATAGTTTCAGAAGTCTCAGTCCATAGACAGCAAACTCCATTTTTGAGGATTGAGGTGACTGAAAATCATGACAGAAGAATGTGGCAGAGGAAAGCAAGTCAGAAGCACAAAGAGAGAGAAAGAGAGAGAGACAGAGGAAGAGAGACTAGACTGCTCTACTCAGAGACAAAAGACATACCCTAAACGTATGCCCCACTGATCCATCTTCTCCCACCACACCTTACTACCTTCAGTTACCTCCCCTTAAGGAATTAATCCCTATCAGGGAATTAATGTACCAAAAAGGTTAAAGCTTTGTAACCCATCATTTCACCCTCAAACCTTCTTGCATTTCCTCACACATTAGCTTTTGCAGAACACATAATATTTAAACCATAACACTAGCTATGTGAACACAAATAAGTTAATCCATTTGAGTCTCAGTTACTTTATCAGCTATTATATAGGAATATTCACCAATCTGAAGACATCGCTAGTTGTCACAACTTGGAAGTTAGAGGTCATAGATGCTGATAAAGAATGCTTAAAACACAGGATGTGGCCTATACAGTTATTTGTCTAGATTGCACGTGACCTAAAATGATAAAATAGTACTTGAATGCAAAAATAATATTCAAGAGTAAAGTCTCTTTCTCACTCATTACCTCTCTCCTCATTTCATCTCTTTCCCCATTTTCAACCATTTGACTAAAAAAGAAGAAAAAAAGCCTATACTTGTGATTAATATCAACATTCTCCTCCTCCTACTCCTCCTTATTTTTTTTCATGCTTTCTTTCTTTTCTTTTCTTTTCTTTTTTTTTTTTTTGTACCAGGAATTGAACTCAGGGACACTCACCACATCCCCCGCCCTGTTTCGTATTTTATTTAGAGACAGGGTCTTACTGAGTTGCTTAGCACTTTGCTTTTGCTGAGGCTGGCTTTGAACTCTCAATCCTCCTGACTCAGCCTCCCAAATCCTCTGGGATTTCAGGTGTGTGTCACCATGCCCAACTAATATCAACATTCTTCTTAAGATTGCAAAGGAAATAGATTAAGGCATAGAAAAATGGTGAAATGAGTCCAGGACTGCATTGACATTTTTATGGAATATGAATGCCATAAAACCATGTAAAATTTGTTCATGACTTAGCACATAGCAAATTATTTGCCACATGTAAATAGTAATTGTTCTTGCTTTGTTTTCATGTCTGCCTGTCACAAAAAATTTAAGTTGCTTAAGAATTTCTCTTTGTTCATCATAAAGAAAATATTTCAAATACCCTAATCTTATCTTTATTTTTAGTGTTGAGCCTACCTCTTATATCATTTCATAACGTATTTAAAGCATGCAGTAATTTTTAAGTTTTTGTTTAGCAATGTATTCAAAACATCTAGAGAAAGGGATATGAGATATATATACGTAGCATTCAATAAATTCTTAATGAATCCGTAAGCATCACTTAACCTTTCCAAGTTGCAATTGCTGCTGCAAATAAGGGTTAATAATATTTACCTAAGGTTTTATTAGGATTCAATTAAATAAAGTAAGCTAAGTGTTGAATGCACTACAGATGCTCGATACATACTAATTTTTCTGCCTTTATTTTTCTAAACATTTTTCTATTTATTTACCGAAATAATGTCTCAGACAGCTGGCTACTAATCAAGTGTGCTAAATGGGTCAAATTTTCTCCACAATAAAAACAAACCCAAAGAGCATGACAGCCATGGGAAATAATGATGCTTATTGATGACTTAAAAAGGCCTTCATAATATGTAGATTGTTTTAAATCAGCAATTTTATTTTAAAATATTTAGAATTTAAAATAGCCATTTCCATAGACAGTAAACAAGCATCACATGTACTCTATTTTTCCAAGTCAAGAATAATTGAATATGTATTATACAAATATCTGACCAGTCTTTTCAATGCACAATGCACAATGTCCAATTCATGAAACAAAAAACTTAATGAATATATTATATTTTTTTCTTTTATAATTTGCACAATGAATTGATGAGCATGTAGTACAGAGTTTAATACAATTCTACCTTAAATAATATGGAGGGTACATAAATGGTAGCTAATGAGCTCACACATTTTTGCAGTCTTAGTAATGAAAAATTTCCATATACTTATTTAATGATTAAAATTTTCAAAATCTAGAATTCTTTCTGTTAGATTATAGAAAAATAAATTCTTAATTTGTAGATATATTAAAAGAGAAAGTCCAGGAGGTATGATTGGACTTATGATTTTTCAACTTTACAGTGATGGAAAAGTGACAAACATTCAGTAGAAATTGTACTTCAAGTTTTGCTCTTTTTTTTTTTTTTTTTTTTTTTTTTTTTTTTTGTGGGTTTTTTGCCTTTATTTAGTCCACTGTTTTCCAAAATTAATAAGGCCAAAAACTTGTTCCTATACTTCTTTCAGGGAGATTGTTTCATATAATCATAATACAATTATATTGTTTTGTCATAGTCTACTCTCCATCCAGATTCTGTGTTCTCAAAGGTTATCTTTTAATTTACATACATTAAGTTTCACTCCTTGCACTGTAAAATTCTATGGCTTCTGCATTCATGATTATAACGTATGATTATTTTCTTTTCCATACAAACTCCCCTGTGCTGTTATCATTTGAATTTTTCCCTTCTATCTCTGCTGTTTTGCCTTTTAAAGAATGAATTATTAGAAAAATAATGGTATGTTACATTTTCTCAGTGGCTTCTTTCACTTAGCAAAATACTTTTAAAATCAACCCATGTGTTTTTGTGGTTTCTGTAGTTCATTTCCTTCATCCCTGGATGATATTCCATTTCATGTATTTGCCATAAGATGTTTATCCATCCACGTGTCAAAGGACATTTTGGTTGCTTAACTTTTAGCTATTAGAAATAGAAGCACTAGGCTTCTCTGTTGATGTGATTTCTCAAATTAGTTGGTTAAATACTTAGGGATGCGATTGCTAGATGTGAGGGTAAAGCTGCTAAGCTTGTTGGAAATTGGCAAACTGTTCCAAAGTGACTTGAACCACCTTGCATGAATGAGAATTGCTGTTGCTCCACATTCTTACATGAAATTGTTTTTGTCCATTTTGTGGATTTTAGCCATTCCAACAGGTGGTTAGGGGTATCTCATGTATTATGGTTTTATTTTTTATTTTTTTTTTTTTTATTCTTTTATTTACTTATTGATTCATTGAACACAAATGGAGTACAGCTATTGTTTCACTGTTTGTACACAAGGTAGAGTCACACCATCTGTGCATTCATGCATGTACACAGGGCAATGGTATCTGTCACACATTCTGTTATTAATTTTACCCCCCACCCACCCCCACCCCTCCCTTCCCTCTATGCTAGCTATCTTTCCTCCATTCTTGCCATCTTTCCCCCCCACATTATGCATCATCATTCCTTAGCAAGAAGAGCGAAGCAGGGGGTTTCACAATACCAGACCTCCAACTATACTACAGAGCAATAGTGACAAAAACAGCATGGTATTGGTACCAAAATAGGCAGGTAGATCAATGGTACAGAATAGAGGACACAGAGACAAACCCAAATAAGTACAGGTATCTCATACTTGACAAAGGAGGCAAAAACATGCAATGGAGAAAAGACAGCCTCTTCAACAAATGGTGCTGGGAAAACTGGAAATCCATATGCAGCAAAATGAAACTAAACCCATATCTCTCACCCTGTACAAAACTCAACTCAAAGTGGATCAAGGACCTAGAAATCAGACCAGAGACTCTGCACCTAATAGAAGAGAAAATAGGTCCAAATCTTCATCATGTTGGCCTAGGACCAGATTTCCTTAACATGACTCCCAAAGTGCAAGAAATAAAAGCACGAATCAATGATTGGGATAGAGTCAAACTAAAAAGCTTCTTCTCAGCAAAGGAAACAATCAGCAATGTGAAGAGAGAGCCTTCAGAGTGGGAGAAAATCTTTGCCACACACACTTCGGACAGAGCACTAATCTCCAGAATCTACCAAGTACTCAAAAATCTTTACACCACGAACACCAATAACCCAATCAATAAATGGGCCAAGGAAATGAACAGACACTTTACAGAGGAAGATCTACAAGCAATCAACAGATTTATGAAAAAATGTTCAACATCACTCGTTATAAGAGAAATGCAAATCAAAACCACCTTAAGATTTCATCTTACCCCAATTAGAATGTCTTTTATCAAGAACACAGGCAACAACAGGTGTTGGCGAGGATGTGGGGAAAAGGGTACACTCATACATTGCTGGTGGGAGTGCAAGTTGGTGCAGCCACTCTGGAAAGCAGTGTGGAGATTCCTTAGAAAACTTGGAATGGATCCACCATTTGACCCTGCTATCCCACTCCTTGGCTTATACCCAAAGGACTTAAAATCAGATTGCCTCAGTGATGCAGCCACATCAATGTTCATAGCTGCTCAATTCACAATAGCTAGATTATGGAATCAACCTAGATGCCCTTCAGTAGATGAATGGATAAAGAAACTGTGGTATATATACACAATGGAATATTACTCAGCCATAAAGAAGAATAAAATTATGGTATTTGTAGGTAAATGGATGATGTTGGAAACTCTTATGCTAAGTGAGATCAGCCAATCCCAAAAATCCAAAAGCCGAATGGTCTCTCTGATATATGAATGATGAAGTTTTGCTCTTATCCCATGCTATCAGTAGACTCCTCTGTCATGATTCTGGACCATGGCAATGAGCACAGCTCCCAAGTCAGTCACATCATTACTGGGTAAACAACCAGTACTTTATAGTATTCTGTGATGCCAAACTATGATGTTTGGGTGGTTAGATGTATTAAATACATTTTCAACTTAATCATATTATCAGTTTATCACAACGTAATCCCATCATAAATTGAGAAGCATCTGTATTTTACATTTTTACTATTGCCATTTTTAACTCTCAGAAAACTGCAATTAACATGCTGAGTTGTCACAATTTTCAAAAAGCAACAGAGTAAAACCAACTTTTTTCTAATACCATAATCCTACATGTTTACATCTATAATATTCATAATGTCTCATAATATGAGGTACACAGCAGTTAATTTTTTCTATTTTCAAGGAAAGAAGCAAGGTATGGAATGTTAACCAAATGCTTCTGTAAAGGCTTGATATGCTGCAAGCAGATTCTCCATTTTCCAAACTGATTTGTTAATGAAAGGTGAGGTTATGATGAGGCAATAGGTTTCAATCATAACTCTTGCCTTTATTAATTCTGTGACTTTGGATAGAGAACAAACATCACCATATCTTTCTTTTTTCATTTGTAAAATGTGGAGAATTATAGTGTCTGTCTCACAAGGTGCTGTATGAAACCAATCATTTGCTTCTTGGAACACACACAGAAAAATGTTTGGCATGATATAAATGCACAGCCATAAAAGCTATTATTATATGATTAATATAGCAAGAAAATAATAATAAAATTAACTTTCTAACCACTTAGCTGGTATTGTTTATATATTTTAGAATTCCATTTTATTCACACTAAAATATCTTGCTTAGTTGAAAAATAAGTTTGTTTAATTCTATAAGGTTCTTTCACAGCTTATTGCAGTGGCTTTAATAATACTGAAGGAACCTCTGGAGACCTTCACAAAATTTCACATTTCTTTTGATTCAGAAAGTGCTAGACAAGCTTATACCTATATTATTTAACTTTCAGGTTCATTCATAACTCAGAAAATGTAATGGAACACTTACTATGTGCACAGCCCTGGTGATGGCACTAATGAATAAGACAGACAAAATATATCATGGAATATCAAGAGTGACAGCAGAACACCTAACTTCATCAGAAGATTAAAGTTAGGTGAGAGATGTAACAAAATAGAGACAGATTCTTGCTACTTTTATATGTACAGTTGAGTAGGAGACTTGGAGTTTGAGAGAAACTGAAGAAAAAAATCCATAAAGATTTTATGTATGTATTTAATACAAAATATTTGTATACATAATATATGCATATATGTATGTGTTATATATATAAATGATATTCTTTTAGTGATGCAGAAAAGATGAGAGTAAGATAGGTTTGAATACAAAGGGAAAACAAGAGTTATGTTTTGTACAGTTTATTTGGAATATGTGTAAGAAATACATATAGAGGTATTAAAAAGACAATTAGAGGAATTTGGCAATCTAGGTAAACATTACGAATGGAGACAGATACTTGGGTTCACCAGAATATACTAATCTATTTCTAAATTTTTCTGAGAATCTACTGATAAGAAATGAAAGACAGCTATACTCATCCGTAGAATCAAGGAGTGTATCTGGCTTTCTGTCAGGCACAGCTAATATGGCCTCTTTGGAAAGATGACAGAATGGTCCTCATAGATGACTGTGTGCAGATGTCACAAAAATAAATGATAGCAGTAAATACGTCACACAAAAGATTTCAAGGAACTGATCAGTTTGTTCATTACAGTAAGAGTAAAAATGAAAAAAATAAAGATGAACAAAGAAGACATTGTTATCAACTCAATTATGACAATTTTTAAATAAATCTGGCCTTCTCTATTTCCTTTTTTCCATATTTTCCTACCTCCTTCTTTTCCTTTTCCTTTACTTTTTCTTCTCTTCTACTTGTTAGGGCAATAAAAGGGGACGGGATGGGGGTAGGGCATCAAGCAAACTGCACACACAAAGAAACAATGAACCCTTCCCTGGAAACAAGGAGCTGTTCCAGGGATTCATTATGGGGGCAGGGCATCAAGCAGCCTGCGCATGCGCAGAGAAACAGCATAACCTGCGCATGCCCGAAGAAGTAACCAATCAGGTGCTGACAAACAACTCCAGCCAATCCCAGGAGGACACGGACCTCTGGAGCTTCCCCTCGCCCACCTAGGGTTAAAAAAGCCCAGCCTCATAGAGACCCCCTGCGACTTCTTGGGCCTACCACCCTGCTGTACCAGCAAAGGGTTGCTCAAGAGCAAGCCGCAATAAAGTTTGTTTTTGATTTGCATCAGGCCTGTCTGTTCTCCAGTTTCCGTTGTCTGATCAGCTTACCCCAGCCTGATCTTATGCTACTGTTCTACCATCTTATTTTGTCAACACTATAATGTTCACTTGAGACAAAAATAATTCAGTGCAAAAAATATACACAATAAGAGCTTCCACTTTGAAGGGGTTTATTATTCCATTTACTATAAGGTTCAATAGAATAGGAATTATTGCACATGCAGACTTCCCTTTCAAACAGTTCTTATTATGTAATAGGTACAATTGATTTGTTTTAAATATTAAAATAAGTTAGGTAAATACATTTCATCAGAAGCAAAAAAATCAAGTTTTCCTAAAAGATTAGGTATTTCTTATGCAAAATATCAATTAATATATTTAAGTTTATGGAGAAATTAATATTTATATTTACCCACAAACAAAATAAAACTGATGACTATATTTAGCAATTTTCTTTTTAATACATTTAGAACTATTGACTTAATTAAAAAATAAATTCTAAATACTTCCTAAAAGATATTAAGATACAAGAAATTTAAGTATCTGTTTAATGTAAATATAATACTCAGATTTAAAAAAATGAAACTTTAAAATATTATCTACATTTTGAAGACTTTCCAACATCAACTATTATTTTAATTTATTTGCTTATTTAAATACTTACTGATACACATATACTAGACAGTACTATGTTTGAGTTTTACATTTTTAATGCTGCACACATTATTCCATCACAATATTTTTGCTATTGTTCATCACTTAAGCTCATTTACTTTTTTAATGTGTCTATAGTTTATTTTTACTTCAGTATAGTTTTTCAATTGTATGGTTGTATTATAATTATTTGTTCATTGTGTTGCAAAATTACATTGGGATTGTTTCTAAATAGCTGTTGTTTCAATTAATAATTTTATTAGAAGCATCCCTGTATGTTCCTCTTAGTATACAGTAGGTACTACTTGTGTACTGTGTATCTAGAGGTGGGACGGTTGTGTTATTAAATATTAATGCATTTAAATTTACTAAATGACAAAATTTTCCTAAAGCTATTGTTTAATTTAGTCTCCATGATCAATGAATGTGATTTATCTATTATCTAATCCTCTCAAGCTCTTGCTATTTTCGGATTATTTAAACTGTCATACTGAACTTAATTTGCTACTTCTATGCAGCAATAATATTTCAAAGAGATAAAAATTTTTATTGGCATCTAATAATATATCCTCAGTTATTCAGGAAAACTGATTTACCTACATGAAGGACTTACAGTTTTAAGGGTAATTTTCTCAAATTAAAATTTGATAGCTATTTTTTGTTAGCATTATTAAGATATTTTCTACTAGCTTTGTCTTTATTGTCGAGGGATATTAGTCCATTTAATAATTTCTGTTCTATTGCTGTTAATGTGTCTTAGATCTCTGTCTTCTTTAAATATATATAGATATATATATATAGTTTTTGTTTGTGTTGCTTTTTTCACTATGTGTATTCAGATAGGTTTTTCTTTTTCCTTTTGGGAAATATTCTGCTACTCAACTATGATGATCCCTGCTTTTCCTAAATTCTGACAAACTTTGAGCCATTGTATTTCTGAATGTTATCTCTTCATGTTCTTTATAATTTCCTTCTTCAATACTTATTAAATCTTTGTTAAACTCTCTGACACTGCTTTTTTTTTTCTCTTCTATCAAAATTCCCATCTTTCCCTTCGTTACATTCTGGATTACCATTTAGGGTATATGGTGCTGGGGATGTAACCCAAGATCTTGTATATAATAGGAAAATGCTTTACACTGAGGTACATTTCCATCCCTGTGTTGATGAACTTCTTTTCAAGTGAGTTTAACCTGACATTTAATCTTTCATTAATTTTTGTAATTTTAATTATGGTGTGTATTCCAAAATATATTTCGGACAAACTAATTTATTTCAGGGAATGAAACAAGTTCAAGGGAATGAATGCACAATTGGGGAAACTTTTAGGATTTCATTCTTTCATCTCATTTAATAACTTTTTCCTTTAGAAACATGATACTTTTCATATTCTTTTATATTTCTTATTTGATTTTATGTATCTGCAGATATGATTACTCTGTCTCTTGTTCTGCTTGTCCTCAGGTTCTCTCTTGTAAAAGTATACAAAATATGATTTTTTTTCTTTTTGGTACTGATTATTTAACTTAGGGGTGCTCAACCACTGAGCCACATTTTTATTTGTTTTTTTTTAATTCTGTGACAGGGTTTCCCTCAGTTGCTTAGGGCCTCCCTATGTTACTAAGGCTGACCTTGAATTTACCGTCTTCCTGTCTCAGCCTCCTGAGCTGTACCAGCACCATCACTTCTGGTGTCTTTTTAATTTTTTTGGGGGGGGTAATATTTGATGAAACCCTTGTTTATTTTATTTTTCTGTAGAACTATCTAGAAGCCTAAGGTTAATATTTCTTTATGAAGAAAACATTTGTGTTGTTTGATACTTCCTGGTCTCTGGGAGTTGCCATTATCCCAAATCTCATTTTAAATAAAGGCAATTGTTAAGGTTTTCATAACACATATACATTGAACATTAAAGTTGAAATCTCAACTAGTATGAGTGTGAAAGTTAATAATTATTATTTTTAAGAATATTTTCTTCTTATGCTACCTACTACCAAGATTAAGATAAACCATTTACTTGTGGCATCCTCTGATATTTATTTCTATTTCATTAAGGATATTACTAGGTTCCATCAAACACTCCTTTTTACATAAATTTTGAAAATATGAAAACTTTATCACCAGGATTGGTCAATGGTAGCATACATATGGGTACTTACACAGTTTGTTTGTTTTTCCTATTTTTGATTCTCACTATTACTCTATTTTTGACCTAAAAAGAATTCCCTTTTCTACCACTGAAATTATTGATTTGCAGAAGTCTTTGGGCATTATGTGTCATTATGCTTTTTTCTGCAATTGTGTAAGTTATTAACTGCATCATACAGCAACCACTCAAAGTGATTTTTTCCTATTTTAGAAAATGTCAATCTATGTAACTTCTAATACTACTTCTCTGCTTATAAAAATAGAATGAAACTTGTTGCAAATTAAATGCTTTAATAAAACAATTATATTAAGCATAAATGAAAGTAAAAAATGACTATCTTATGTACTTGAATGTGAATTGTGAATAGTGTATCTTAGCAGTTAACCCCAAAGTGGAATCAGTTTTAGTGACAGTATAGTATTTGGAAAAGATTACATTTTAATCAGTTTACATGACTGTTCCAATGGTGTTTAAATTTAAATAAATTGATTGTTAAAAATAACAAATTCTAGAAACTTTTTCTCCATACAAAATTGTAGTTTGTCTTTCATTCCCTAACATGGATGTTATCATTCCAAGCTCATATTGATGCTATTGAGCTCAAAAATTTATGTTTTGACTTCTCTTTCAAATATCAGATTTGTATTTTAAATTTCCCATTCAGAATCTCCACTTATTCAGTAATACCAAAATCAAACTATGACTTTCTCCCTATCTTGAACTTTCTCTTATCAGTCTTCCCTAAATTAGTGAATGACAATTTCTGAGATCTGGAACTATAGTGTTATCATTGACATTACTCTTTCTCCAATCCTTCTTCATCAAACAAATAGTATACAATCTTTCAAATTATATTGACAATGTGAGAAATCCTCCACACTGCTACTACAACCAGTGTTCAAAGTCATCTGCATGCCACCTACTGTCTGGAGACTACTGTACTAGCTTTATTCCTGGGCCTCTTTTATTCTCCTGAACCTGCAAAATTTTCATCATATAAGTGCCAAACAATATTTTACAATACAAAACTGTTCATGGCACTTTCTCACGGAAAACATTCCAGTGACTTTCTTTTAGGTAAAGGAATAAAATCCAGACTGTTTATCAGTGTTCATACAGTAACTTCTGTTACTGACCTCACCTCTGTTGTCTCTCCATCATCTCAATCCAGCTACTGCTTGCTTACATTCCAGTCAAGCACTTAGCTATTCCCAGAATAACCTTTCCTTATGCCTTGAAGTTTGTTTTTCTGTATTGTCACATGGCAGGTGCCTTTCATTTCATTCAATTCTCTGCTCTAATATCACTTATACATGAGAAACAATACAAGAACTTTAAAAAAATTATTTTACCTGCAATCCTGGAACAATTTACCTTACAGTTTTTCTTCCTTATATTGTGCCTTCTCCAGTGTATAATTATCTATTTCCTTCCTTATCTACTCTTTCCTACTAGAATGTTAGCTCTATAAGTGACGACACAATTGTCTCTTCCACCTGGTTCTCCAATTTTGAATATAGCAATTTCTTGAATGTTATTTTTCATTAATCCTTAAAGTCAATTTATAAACCATGTTAGCTGGCTCTCTCTCAAGACCCTTAATGAAATCAGCATAGCCCCTTTTCTCATATACAGTCAAATTCACACAAGCCATGAATATTAAGTATAACAGAACATTGACTCTTATGCACGTATTTGTCTTTAAAAAAATTACACACCTATGTGTTGTCTCACTTCAAAATGGTAAAGCCACTCTGGAAAACACCTTGGCACTTTCTATATAAATTAAACATATACTTACCATGATCAAGGACACACTTATTTGACCTAATATAAACATTCCTAGGTATTTACCTAGGAGAAATAGACACTTATATTCATCCAAAACCATGCACATTAGTGTTTATAACTGTTTTATTCTTAATGTTTAACTCTTTTATTCTTCATCACTGTAGAAAGGACGAACTGATCTTCAGAGGGTGAATGAATAAATAAACTGTGTAACATCTGTACAAGGGGACACCACTCAGCAAATGGAAAGAAACACACTGTTGATATGTACACAAAACTAATCTCAGAGGAATTATGCTTAGTGAAAGAAGCAACTTTTATAATCCCCATTTGGCATGGTTCTATTCATATGACATTCTGGAAAACACAAAATTTTAGGGACATAAATTAGATCAGCAGTTGCCATTGGTTGAAAATGGTAAGGACGTGACCTAAGTCACTAAAGGAAATTTTGGGGAGTTAAGACACTCCTCTGTTTCTGGATTAGGGTGGTTATGGTTAATTTGAGGTGCCCCAAAAAACTCATGTATGAAACAATGCAAGAAAGTTTACAAATGAAATGATTGGGTTATGAGAACTTTAACTGAATCAATGCATTAATCTACTTGAATGGATTAACTTGGTGGTAAACTGTAGGAAGCTGGGGTGCAGGTGGAGGAGGTAGGTCATTGTGGGCATGCCATTGGGTTTTCTATTTTGTCCCTGGTTGAGTCGAGCTCTCTCTCTCTGCTTCCTTATTGCCATGTTGTTAGCAGCTTTCCTTTGCCACACCCTTCTGCCTTGATATTCTACCTCATCTTGGGCCCAGACCAATGGAGTTGACCATCAATGGACTGAGACCTCTGAAATGATGAGCCACAAATAAACTTCATCTCCTCTACATTATTCTTGTTAGTGCTTTTGGTCACAGTAGCAAACACACTAACAGAAGGTGTGTACACAAATTTATTTATATGTATATCTATCCGTCTCTCTCTCTATGTATATATTCACACACACATATATAAAATGCATATATATACACATATATACGTGTGTGTGTGTGTGTGTGTGTGTTTTGGGGCGGGGAGTGGGGTTATATTAGATACCATCATTATCAGCAAACTTGGGGACATGGGATTCAATAGTATTTGGAAACCTTTTTGTATATTTTTAAAAACATGCTATACTAATGACCTAGGAAAACATTTAATACAATAAATATAACATCAAAACCAAATAGGCATATAAACAAGTACCATTTTCATTCTTATTTAAATTTTAGAAATCACTTTATTTAAGGCTGATTTTTCTTATTCTTGAGAATTAAATTACAGCACCTTTATTACTATTTGTTTTCTTAAGTGAGTCAGCATTGTCGTGCTATTGTAGTGCTCGTGTAAAATCAATGTACAAGTTGGAATATTCCACCAATAGCAAGAAAGTTTACCTAGGTCATTGCACTTCCATTGTGTTTTGCTTTTATGAAAGAAAACTGCTTTCTCTAGCAGAGTCTCCCTTTGGCCATTTTGCTACGTTGTAGCAATAAGAGGGGTTGCACAGGCAGCCCAACACTTGGTGAGCATTTATTGTTAGGGTCAGAAAAGGTGTTTTTCTTTACATATGAATTGTTCCTCCTGCCTGTTTCCCTGATTCTGACAGTACCAATTTCTGAAAAAATTATTGAGAACCCTTAAAGGTTCTTTGGGTACCTTGTTGGTTCAATGTACCTGTTGACAGACATCGAGTGGATTTTATAATATGGCCTCAAACTATCCTTTCCTTTTAATCAATTAAAATTCTTATTTGATCAGGGAACTTAAGGTAGTAACACACTGACTTTACAGATGACTAAAATTTTGGTTCAATATTTATTTTATTTGATTAAATGGTATTCAATCCTATCAGATTAAATCATATTCAATTATATCATTCTTCTTTTCCAGCTCTACTTTTCTCCAGTCCTCTGGTCAGTCCTTTCTCAGACTCTGTGAGTACCAGTAATATTTTTTTTTTCCTTTTATAAAACTTAAGCCAGCACTAATGGGCTTTAAACTGATCACCCACCTTATCTTAAATTGTTCCTCTTTAATTCAGGATTTTCTCAAATCACTTCTGACCTAGTACTTGAAAACCACAAATCTCCAACTAATTCCTGACACTAAGGATTATTTGAAAACTTCATATGTTGTACTAAAAAAAATTGTAATACTTAGAAAATTGAAAAGATTCATACAGCTTTGACTCTCTTTCAACTAAGAGATTTTCCTTTCTTATCTATTTTTTATATATTTCACTTTCAATTTCTCTATTTTAAAAATACAAAATAAACATTCAAACCCAATCATATTATCCACAAATCTGAAACAACTATAATAAATTCTTTGTTAAGGAAAAATAAAATTTAAATGATGAATATAAATATTATATGTAGGATTTTCCTATTCAAATAGATTAAAATCTAAGTACAAATTATTTTTAGAACATGTTTCATCTCATTTCCTTCTTCTATACTACATTTACTTTCTATTTACAATGAAATAATCACTTCAACCACTTAAATTTTCTTTCCAGTTGAGGATAAAGTCGTAGACTTCTCATATAGATGAGGAGGCAGTATTATCAAAAGAAGTTTTTGGTCATATGTATTTGAACATTATTGCTAAATGTTTCATTGAAATGTATGAAAATATTTGGATTTATTTTAGTTCCAAAAGAAGATATTCCCTCCAAATTGTTCATATATTATTTCATATATATATATGTACATATACATATCATATCTAATTTTAAAGTCAGTTATAACTATGTTTTATATGTTTGGAAAGCTCATATCCTAGGAACTATTTGTTTTCCTTTCTAGACCACAAAATTACAATTTGAAAACAAGATGTAAAAGATAAAAAAAAGTTATGATTTACCCATCAGTAATGCTTTAACCTCTAATCCATAAACTCTTCAACTCCTATTGAGACTGTCAGTAAGGGTATGCTTTGATTCAGATAAAATCAAGAACATTTAGTTAACCAAGTCTCATTCACTTAAACACAGGCAGTAGCAAAACATTCTTTAGGTGCCTAACATTAATAATTGATTTTCATAATATGGATGTATAAATTATGTACTTTATCCATCATTTTTCTCAATGTTACTCAGACTCTGTCATTTCTGTCAGTCCAAACTTAGTCATTTTCATGTGATTTAAAATTCAATAAAATAAAGACCTGCCACTTTATTTACTGTAATAAATAGGGCAAGCAAAATTGGTCCTCTGGTATAATGAAAATAATTCATACGGACTAATCACTTATTTAATAATCAAAAGCTATGTTACCATTTTTAATTTAAATTAAATTCATTTTAACATACTTAAAAAACATAAAAGTATCTATTAATGGAGTATCATATGATGTTTTGATAGACATATACTTTGTATAATGTTTAAATTTGGTTACTAGGAACTGAAATAAACTGATAGGGAAGTTAATATATGTTGAAAATAAATGTTGGAAAATAAAGGAAGATAGTAAGCTTGTTAATGTCAGAGATGGGAGATTTATGTGTCTGAGATTCTACATAAAGTTATGTGATCATGTTACTAGTTCAGCAGATGATCCAAAAGTTGACAGAGCTTTCTCACAGTCATGAATGTACTATTCTATGATCTGCATCAAAAATCTTGTCCTTGCCCATTGGAACATTTTCTGAACAGGAAATTTTTCATATTTCAAAATGTACTCAATGTATTTTTAATGAAATTATGCTTTGGGTTCTGAATATTAAAAATTATTTTCAATTCATAATTACTTAAATCTATTTTAATTACTCTTGTCAGGAATAATTATCTCTTCTAAAAATACATTTTACTAAGAGATGGGGCTCAGTTTTAGAACAGTTGCCTAATGTGTATTAGGTCCTGGGTTCCATCCCTAGTCCTAGGGAAAAAGAAAAGAAAAATGGTTGGGAAAATCTGAAAGGAAAGATTGAAGGAAAGAATGATGAATTAAAAGCTACAGGCAAGGATTTTAGTCAAATTTTATATTTGCTAGATAAAGAATAAAGGACAAAGTTTGAGCTCTGTGACATTGTTGTGTCTTTCTGTCTCATGTATACTGGTAGAGATATTTTGAGGATTATTAGATGAGTTGTTAAGAGATATTTTGAGGATTCTCAGATGAGTTGTTAATCATCTTCACATTATTATAATAACATAGTAGAATCAATTAGTTTATGAAGTTGTTTTTTTTTTTTTTTTTTTTTTTGCTTATGGTTCTGAAGGATCCAGTCCAAGACCGAGCAATCTCATTTCTTTGGGTCATTTACAGGAGAAATGGTAGAGTAAATCATGCACCAAGAAACAAAGACAGGATGGCTGTCATTGAAGGGGTCCTATAGTTCCCCTCTGGGAGCACACCCCATTAATCTAAGAAACTCCCACTAGGACCTATCTCCTAAATGTTCCACCAATAGCTTGTATCAGCATCCTGGGACCAAGCTTTTAATACATGGATAAAAATATGTGGGGGACACTCATGCAAATCATAAAGTAACAGATGTGAAAAGCAAGAGACCAGTACTGTGTGTAAACTAATTGATATAAGAACAAATTTTTCCTTTCTTCTTTTCCTCTCTTCTGTTTCCATTTTAAGAAACTATTTTTGATGCACAATGGAATGAAAGCAAAATACAGTGGGATTCAGACTTCACTGAAATCAAAAGAACACAGAAACAATGTAAATAATATAAATCAAAGAGTCACTTAAAATTATAAACTGTAATTTAATTAAACAGATTTAATTTTTGTGAAATACTTCTTATGTAAAACTTTGTGATTTAGAAATGAGGCAAATCTATAAGCAAAACTGATAAAAGATATTTTCAACAAAGAAACCATTTAAAAAGTTATTTATATAATATTGTTTTCTTATCTCAATTAAAAATTCCTAGAGCACTCATTATGCCTCTACCTTTTGTTTTAAAATTACTTTATGCTTGAGAGATGCTGTGATAAACAGAAATATGCAATTGAGTTAATCGGCTTTTCATTGCTGCAATCAAAATACCTGACAAGAATAACTTAAAGAAAGAAAAGTTTATTTTGGACTCGGGATTTCAGAAGTTCAGTCTATTATTTGCAGGTTTCATCATTCTGGACCTGAGGTGAGGCAGAACATCACTGGGGAAGGGCATGGAGCAGAAAACTTGATCAGCTCATGACAGCCAAGAAGCAGAGTGGACAACCTCCAGTGAACTACTTCCTGCAGTCATGCTCCAACTGCTTATAGTTAACACCCAGTAGTCCACTTAAATTATTAATCAATCAAATGGATTAATACACTGAAGAGATTATAGTTTATAACCTAAACATTCCACCTCTGAACGTTCCTGAATTGCCTAACACATAGGCTTTTTGGAGGGACTCCTCATATCCAAATCACAACAACTAGATAAGAAACTGAATATATATAGTATATATATTAATGTACAACTAATGGGTAAATTTACAATTAAGTTAATGTTTCTCAACATTAACTTCAAGATAGAAACATCTTTCAGGTGAGTAGATAACTCATTTTTCTCTTTCACTTTTTCTTTTTTTTTTTAATCAGTCTTGCTATGTGACCAGTGTTATGTTTTGGATGTGAAGTGTCACCCAAAAGTTCACATGTGAGATAATGCAGGAAGGTTCAGGGGAGAAATGATTGAGTTGTAATAGTCTTAACCCAATTAGTAAATTAATCTCTGATGGGATTAATTGAAATGATAGGGTGTGGCTGGAGGAGATTGAAATTTGGGTGTGTCTCTTCAGTATATATTTTGTATCTGGAGAGTGGAGTCTCTTCCTCTGCTTCCTGATCTCCATGATGTAAGTTGCTTCACTCCGCCACCCTCTCCTGCCATGATGTTCAGCCTCACCTTGATCCCCAAGGAATGAAGCTGGCCTTCTATGAACTAAGACCTCTAAAACCATAAGCCCTCAAATAAACCTTTCCTCCTCTATAATTGTACTGGTCAGGTCATTTAGTCAAAACAGCCAAAAAGCTGGTCTCAAATTTGTGAGCTCAAGTGAAACTTCTTGCCTCATCTTCCCAACTGAGTCTACAAGAATGTGCCAGAACACCCAGTACTGTGTTCATTTTAAAATGTAAAATTGATATTTGTCATACTTTGATATGCTAAACTTAATCCAATTAAAGTTCTCCAATTGAAAATTGAGAAAATTTGAAAGAAAGCTTTAGACAAATTATTCTGGTGAAGTCTTTGCTGCTGATCACAACTTTAAATGTTAAATAATTTCTATGATTGAAAGAGTGATTAGAGTAGATGATTTAATGACTATAAAGCAACATATCTCTATTGCCAGCTAATCCTCTAAATAAAAAACACTACCCTGCTTTTATTTTGTTTCTTTCCTTGTTGTAAGTTTTGTGGGCATGTGCATGTGTGTGTTGGGGAGTGGTGTTATGTGTATGTGTCCCCCTTTAACAGGAAAACTTCAGTTTGGATTAGTTGAATAGTCACAACTGCTGTTACTTGACACAATTGTCCTAATAGTAAAAGGTATTGGAGGGATGACATTGTTATTGAAAAAAAAAATTAAACATAATATAACTGATAACTAGTACACTTAACCAATTCCTATTATTTTCCTTTAATCAATAATTATTTCTAAAAAATCATAATACATACTAGCTTTTAGGATGGACCCTATTGAAGCAATTGAAAATATAAAAACCCTTTCCTTAAGGAAATTACTATCTAGTTTGTGGATAGTGACAAGTAAATACAATTTGAAAACATTCTAGAGAACAACTTCCTCTCTCATCATGCTGCACGAAAGGATCAGTTAACTCAAACCTGAAAGACCAGTGAAGTCTTCCTGGAAGACTTACTATCTCATGTATGATGAATGAGAATTTCAGAGGAAAAGTATTTAGCAGACAAAGAAATCAAGAGGTCAATTTTTGGCATGTGTGTAATTTAGAAAAAAAGTTATTTTGTTAGCTTTCCATCACTAAAATGAAATATCTGAGATGATTCACTGAAAAAGAGTAAAGAAGTCTTTGGGCTCATGGTTTAAGAGGTTCCAGCTGGTAATTGGGCAGATCCATTACTTTTAGGTCTTTGTCAAAGAGCCAGACAGTAGTGGCAGAGAATGTGTGGCAGAGCAAACCACTTGGTTGGTTCATGATCAGGAAGGAAAGGAGGAAAGGGTCAGATTCCCACAATCTCCTTAAAAGACATGCCCTAAATGAGCTAAGGATCTCCATTAGGCCCCACTTTGCAAAGATCCTACCTCCAAATAACACCATCAAGAGATGAATTCTTTAACGCATGAGACTCTGTGTGCCATTCAACATTCAAACCACAGCAACTTTATATAATGTAGTTCTCTTAAAGGTGATATAAACTAAGTCTGTCTTAATAAATCACGAAAGTCTTCAGTCACTGGAAGTCTAGTACTCCCCACATGAATTCATATTCATGAGTAGGTGAGGAAATTGCTGTACATTAGAAGAAACTTATTTTATTTTAATAAATAAGAAGGATTAAGATAGTTTCCATATTCTTTAATTATATTTAAATACCCAAGGAGCCAATATTTTTAGAGTTATGAATAGACTGCAAAGTAGACAATAACAAAAGATATTTCCATATCTTCCTTACCTTTATCTATATCAGAAAGTCAACATTAATAATTCATTTATCAGAAAGCTCAGCACATTCTCAAAGATTCACCACCTTTGTAATATATTCAGTGTTATGTTTCTAGTACAAAGTGTACATGCTAAATTTGATATTGAAACATATCATGTATATTTCTATATCAGTTCAGGAATCCCTGGGCTGACGATGCAAGTATCCTGCCTATACTATTGGGTCTTCTTATTTTCCAAATTTAATTGTTGCTCAGACTTTTTCATATTTTGCTATAAGATCCTTAAACATCTTTAATTTTTTTTAGATAAATCTTTTTCGTAATTTCTATGATTTAGTCCTATATTTTTCTAACATATTCATATGTAAGAGTAAAATCCATAGATGAGAAACCTCATTTATTGATTGAATTTTTACTCATTCTTATCATTCTTCTTAATTCATCTTTTCTTTTCCTTATTAGAACACTGATTTCAGCAAAGTCCAAGTGGAAGTGGTCAGCATACTTCTCTAAATAGATGAAAGCATGTGGCAGTTCCAAAAGAAAGCAATATTTACCAAGCACATTTTTTTTCGTTCTAACTAAACTTCAATTCCCAGCCTCTTGAAGTCAGAGTCATGTGACTGAGTTCTGACCAGTGCACTGTGGTAGAGTAATGTGTGAAGTTTTCAGGTGAGTCTATAAAAACTTGCTGAGGTATGCAAGATTTACAAAATTAGTACATATTCATTTTTATTCCTCTGTTTTGTCAATGAACGTGAGCTGATCTATATAGCATAGCATATTTTAAATCAGTTTAAATTAACTATATAAGATATAAAACTAAAGAAATTCACATGTCACAATATGCCTCTTGGGCACCCAGTGTGAACATAGCCAATATACCTATGGATCGATGGTGCATTAAATGTTAGGTGCAAAATATATCAAATTATCCACGTCAAGTTATCACAAATTCAAATTCAAAAGGATAATATTAAGTTCTTATATCTCTTTTAACTGATTTTGTGGAAAAAATTCTTAAAAATAACACATCTATTCTTTCATCACCAGTGTTGTTTCGAATAAAATGAAATTTATTCCTTTGAGAATATGACCAACAATAATTTTCTCCTTTTCTTCTTACCTTTCACCTTACACCTGCTTTTGTTTGGTTCCTTTTCTAGTGTCAGTCCTCATAAAAATTGACTGCTTATTTTGTTATTTAGGGTTAAAAAATAAAAAGATATATTAGTTTAATTTTTAGAATAACTCAAGATAAATTCAATTTTGTCCCGTACACTATACTTCTAATTGCTCCTTTCAAAAACAAAGGTAAAATTTTGTAAGTTTGTTTTATATTATTTAGCTCTCCTCAGTTTATACTAACATAAGAACACCCCAAAGCTCCTCTGTGCCAAAGAAATTTTAATTCCAATTTTCTATATGTAAAAATTTGTGAGAGTTTATAGGTTCAAATACATATAAACTGAATATATTTATCAATGTATTCTCCACAGATTCTCAGAATTGAGGCATTAACCCCCAAATTAACTCAAAATTATGATCACAATAATTTTCAAATCACATTATAATCTGGTTTACTAACTCTCACATATGTAAAATACATTAATTATATTTATGCACCTGAATCAAAATATCTCTGAATATCAAGATTTTTAGACCCTTTATTCTAAGATTTTAAGTTAATATTTAAAGAATATACTTACAGAAAAATTTTCAGTATTTCTTTTGGAAAAAGTTATTAGGAATTGCATAACACTTATTATCTATGCTTTATTTATCTTTTAATTAAAAGTATTCAAATATTAAAGCACACGTTTCTAAATGTCTTCCATAATATTGTGTATGCTTGGTGCATATGTTCATATCTGTTTCTTGCAATAAATAAAAAAATACTATTTTTAAGATGATGCAATTCTTTGTTTTCCCACCATAGCTAAAATTTCTGTTTTAACACTTAGTCATACAGTAAAAAAGATGGATGTGTTCCTCATACAGCCATTTACCATCTGGTTAAGCAAATACACTTAAGGATACTTTTGCAATTGTGATCAAGTGACAGCAGATCTAAAAGCAGACAGAGTTTGGGCTCTAAAATGATGATTGTACAGCTGTAGCTGGCATCATTAGGGACCAATAAAATCTTTATGTTCTATTTGGATGGCGAGGACCTTTATCAAAGAGAAGCTCAAATGGCTAAATAACAAAGAAATGATCCATTTAGCAGTTGCTTTAAATTTAAGACAGATAATGGAACTTCTAAGTCATAATTAGCTTTTAACACCAGTAAGATTATTTTCAAGTTCTACATCCCATACTAATATTTTAAACTTGTCATCTTACCATAATTCTTTGATTGTTGTTTTGCTTCATTTTTCTAATGCTGTCATCAATGCAAACTAAAGTCATCACATCATCCTTAAGAACTAAACCACTGGAATTATCAGAACGCTTCAAACCATTTCCAATTAACAGAACAATAGAAAAAAAAGCACTAAATGTCTTTTGCCTAAAAAGAAAAAAATGAGCAAACATTTTCTTTTTATTCTTATCAGGTAATTCAAAACTTTCTGAACATTGGATATTTATTTCTGTCTCTGTTAACAGGGTAATTCCTAGCTATATAAGTTCTATTAAAACAGAACAAATGAGCACATCACACTGCTGACTGATTTGCAGTATCAGCAATAATCCTTAAGAATTTTCAGGGCTTTAAAATGATGTGAGCAGTTTTTATTAACGCATTTTCCCCCTTTCTCTAAAGATTCAATAATACTCCCCAAAATATCTTTTTTTTTTTGTTCCAGGGATCAAACCCAGGGGTGCTAAGCCATATCCTCAGTCCCTTTTATTTTTTATTTTGAGACAGGGTTTCACTAAATTGCTTAGGACCTGGCTAAGTTGTTTAGGCTAGCCTTGAACTTGGGATCCTCCTGCCTCAGTCTCCACAGACACTGGAATTACAGGTGCACCTGGACTAGTAACCAGATATTTTAATTGTGTTCCAGTGTGGCAGGTCAAGGCACAATTTTACTTCTGCAAACCTAATATTAGTCAGGCTTTCCAAAGGAATGCCTGAAGATCTGGAATTCTAGTCATTGTAAAAAGACATGGGTGTGGTGTTTATCATATTTCTCCAGGCTGTATTATAAAATGATTGAATTTTGGGACTCGTATACACTTCTATGTTTGTAATTTTAAATGTGGAGGGTATTACCATTCATCTAATTCAGTGTCCTGTCCAAGCATGAGGAAATGTAAAATCTAAGATGAGTGGATAGTCACACAGTAAGATGTAGAAATAGGTTAAAGAAAGACCTCTGATACCAGAGTTTCATTTCCTGTCCACCACACTATATTACTATTAGTACTCACATAAGAAAACAAGGACAAAAGTTTTCAAATTTTATACTCTACAATTCCTTTTAGTTCATGTTCATATAATTGGAGAAACATAATCAATGTCCAATTTTGTGTGATACTTGAAAAACTAGAAAGCAAAAAGAGTAGCTTGTTTTGGTCACTTCTATGTGTATGTAATTATTTTACTCCTGAAATGTATTGGTAGACATCCATGTATATACACAAATGAATTCGTTTGGTGAATATTTGTACCATATCCCATATTATACATGAAACTTCTATAGGAGAAGAAATTATTTTCCTCAAGAATATAGATCATTGGTAGTAAAGTTCTTTCAACTTTATCAGTATTTTTTGAAAGCAAATCAAGCTTATAGAAAAGAATCATAATAATAGCTAACATATACTTACTATATACAAGAATTACACTTTGCTAGAAAAAAATTTAGGGTACTCAATCAACACAACTTCCTTATGAAATAGGCATTTTTTTTGTTGTTGTTGTTGTTTGAAGAGGGGGATACCAGGGATTGAACTCAGGGGCACTTGACCACTGAGTCACATCCTCAGCCCTGTTTTGTATTTTATTTAGACAGGGTCTCACTGAGTTGCTTAGCACCTTGCTTTTGCTGAGGCTGACTTTGAACTCAAAATTCTCCCACCTCCTGAGCCACTGGGATTACAGGTGTGCACCACTGTGCCCAGCTGGGGTAGGCAGTTTTGACTTTCATTTTTCCAATAAGAAATTCAGAATTAAATTGATAGGTATAGCTAAGAGTAGCAGGGGCACAACTGGATCACTGGATGTAATCTGACTCAAGTCCCCATTCTTTTCACTACTTTACTGTGTTGCTTTCCATTATTATATTTCAAATTATACAATAAGCCATTCTTCCTGTTCTTTCTACCTTTCAAAAAATCAATTAATTAAAAACTAGTCTGTGCCATGTCCTTTTTTATCAGAACCATATTTTTATGATTCTCATTTAAATGATGAACTCAATTAAATTGCAAGATTTTCAACACTGCTAGTAAGTAGCAGGAACAAAAATTATGCCCACTCTTATAACATTTAGTCCAGAACTATTTCAAGTAGAAAAAAAAATGGAGCTGAATTTATATTCAGATTTGAGTGGAATTTGGGTTTTGGGAATCATTTGCTGTGGTTGATGTGATGTCATGCATGATATATCAGGGCAAAAATATCATAGCAAGTAGTGAAAAATATAATAATAATACTTTCAATGTTTAAAATTTAAAGCACACTTGATAAATGTGCTTATATCTAGTTAGTGTGTTAGTCAGTTTTCCATCATTCTAACAAAATACCTGAAATAATCAACTTAACAGAGAAAAGTTTTATTTTGGCTTATAGTTTGGAGGATTAAGTCCACTGACAGTTGGCCTACTGCTTTGAGCCAGTGGCAAGGCAGTATCTCGTGATGGAAGAATTAGTCAACGTAAACTTCTTATCTCATGGCAGTCAGGAGTCAGAGACAGGAAAATGAAGGATTGGGGTCCTATCATCTCCTTCAAGATCACAGCCCTAATGAACGAAGACCTTCCACTAGGCCCCTCCTTTGAAGCTTCTGCTCTCTTCTAATAGTGCCATGCTGGGAACAAGCCTGTAACTTGGGCCTTTGGGGAACGTTCCAGATCCAAATTATAACAGTGTTTAATCTTCACAAAAGATTATTAGGATATTTTTTATATTTCAAAATACTTTTGCATGTACTAGTCATTGACTAGAAAACTGGCTTCAAAATAGCAGTTCAGAAACAGCTTTTGGAATTCCAGAGATTACATTTTCTTTTTCATCACAAACTAAAATATCAAGCAGCATATCTACTTCTTTCCTCCCTGTATCATTTTCCTTAGATACCTGAGAAAATTGAGCTTTATCAGTGGCATAGGACAAGAGAGTAATAGGTTTGTTTTGCTCCACCTATGTGGACATGGACGTACAGAGTTGGCACACAGGATCAGTATATGTCTAGGTAATTTATCTATAATAGATCAGGTGAATATTAATATTTTGATGTGAAGTCATTACTTCTGAATTCTGTTTCTGCACTCTGAAAACTATTGCCAACAATCATTTTCTTACCTTCATTGTTTTACTACCTGAATGAACTATTTCATTTCTTAATTAATGATAAAAATGATAGATTACATGTCAGAGTGAAACGTTAAAAATTATTGTTTTATAGGTTAGAATGATTAATATTAGCACATTCTCATGCTTTGAACTACCAATGCTTATATTTCCAAAAGTGATAATATTAACAACCTTGGTTGTCAGGTCATATTTTCTTAATTGACCTCTACCAATGTATTAATTTTTAGATGAAAATTTTAATTTAAATGTTGGAGAAATACCCCACCATAAATTACACGATGCTAAAGAAGACAATGCAACTGGTCAAAATTTCAATTGTGTTTTATGAAATATTAGAAATTAGTTTTAATTCCTCAAAAAACAATAACTATTATAATCTAAAAATGGAGTTTGCATCTAATAATACTACACCTGAAGAAGCAGAGGACACAAGAAATCTAATATCTTAAACCCAAACTATTGAAGTTTTATAATTTAATAATAAGATATTTATATCTTTCTACAGAAAGAATTATAAAAATCCAAAAACTTGTGTTTCTATTTCCTTAAGAAAACAGGGCATTCATTTGTATGTTGAAATTCTACATTTTTAAATCAATATGAAAGCAAAAGTATTTGAATAAACAAAAAATCTATCATATACACCATATGCTGTGCACTGTTTTATTTTTTCCTTTAGATGCTTAAGAATTCCATTTGTATATTTTAATAAGGAAGTCTTTTCCAAAATAGTAAATATAAATTAATATATTAGTATTGTATATCTTTAAAATAAGGAAGATCCCTGAGCAAATATCTGCCTGAAGGTAGAGCTAATGAAGAGAAGACAAGAAGATGGAAGATGGAGAGCACACACACATACAATATTATACGAAACCCTGTACTCTAATCTTAGAGTTTTAGGTATGTTCACCATCAAATCTACCACTTTTTGTTGATTAAATTCTTTGGACTTTTTGTTATTTACAATCTCAAATCTTCTGTCAGATGCATTCACACACTGGAGTCATTAAAAGGAAAAAATCCTTCAGTTGGTCTTAGAAAAATTATCTCTTTCTATTCATTCAGTAGTCTGTGACACCAGTGCTGATTTTCTGCATATCTAGTACATGTCAGAGATATTTCTAGGATTTGAAGATATAGTGATGAAAAAAAAAATCAAATAACATCCCTGATCTCATGCAATGTTATTGGTATTAGTAGTGGATGGGAAGGGATGGGGAGAGGAAAACAGAAATATATGTCAACAAATAAACAAATCAAAGACAGACCCCTTCCAGTACATCCAAATATTTGTGCTGAAACCAACAAAGAAGCCTACACAAAACAGATTGTGTTTAGTGAACACATTGCCAGGAATAGCCCTGAAGTTCTGAACCCATGACTTGAAAAGGAAGGCTATAGAACAACTTACAAAACCTTAGCTTTAAACAGTAGCTGGATGGTCATTTGAAGACAGAAGACACAGTTTACTTGATGGAGAAAATAATTTCACAAACAAAGCACATAGAGCAGAAGGAGCAACAAAGAAAGGAACTCGTAACTGGGATACTCAGCAAGTGTATAAAATAAGGACAGCAATATGTGGACATTCCATCATGGCAGAGGTGAGTGTGTGCAGCTTGAAATGTGGAAAGATTAAAACAGATCAAGCAGTATAATTCTGGCAATTGTTTGGTCACTCTTGGTTAGAAAACACCAAATCTATTTTTAAAAGAGTTAACGGTTAAGAATATGTTTGTGGCCATCTGCTGAAATTCTTTGGCAATCTCAATTGTTTATGGTCTGTGACTGTTCTGCTAAGGTGTGTTTATGTCTGCCTTTAAGATAGTGATAGAGATTTTTCTAATATTCAGGCATTTATTCATCACATATTTACTGAGCCACTGCTTCAATCCTAGAGTCTAAGCATGGAGGGTCTACGAGAAAGACAATGACCTTGCCTGTCTGAGTTTACATTTTAATGTAAATTCACCAAAAATAAAAAAATAAAATTTTTTTAGTAATATTTTTGGTAGTGGTAGGAATTTTTAAGGAAAATAGAGGAGGTGTGGAGAAGATATCAGTGCTGAATGAAGAGTGAGCCAGGTGCTGACCTGGGAAATAGCCTTACCACCAGGGCCTTGGAAAGGAATGAGCTTGTTTTAATACCTATGAAAAATAACCTGAAGGCAGAAAAATCTGAGTAATAGGTATGGAAAATGAAAAAATCCCCAAGATAATGTGGCCTGGAAAAAGGGAGTGAAAAAGAAGGTCATGCACTGACAGCCTTCATCTCCCAAGACAAATGTTTTCTAGGTGCCAGCTGCAGACAGGCTCATTTTCCACCAGGAAAATGGATCCATCAGTGCAGTTTCATCCATGCATCCTCTGTTCAGAAGTGAAACTTTATTCCTGAAAAACAGGTGAGATGATTCATGAGGTTTGTGTCCTGCCCAGTCTTTTTGTGCTAACACTGAGCACACTGGAGAAGTGATGAGAAAGGTATTGTTCAGATCGAATTAAGCTTTCTTAGTTGTGACTAAAATACAGAATTTTATTTTGGGTATTAAAATTCAAATTATTTTGAGATAGTCAATAATCCCATTTGTTTTATGAATTTCATTTAAATCCCCTAAATGAATGCATAATTAAGAAAAAAAAGAGGCCAGAGTGAGTTTCATATATTAAAACCCAAAATATAATGAGTATGTATGTGGAATATTTTGTATCTCATCTTTTTTTTCTTGTTTGGTGTCTTTATCTAGATATTCTTTATTACACATATCTTAATAAGTTTGTTTTCAGTTCCATAAAATACTTACAAACTTGATGCTATGAGAAATTTTAAACTATTATAATACTTTGCTTACTTTTGAATTATTTTTGTGAAGATGTACCTACCCAAAAGACCATCTGTAAGTCAGTTTAATGTGTATAATTATAAGTTGTCCAATCTGGCAAATAAGCCCATATTCAATTAAGTTCATTAAGCAAAAATGGAGAGTCTGCAGACATGATTTTGAGTACCACCAAAATCTTAGCCACGTCACCTTTCTTTGCTATAGTTATGGAGAGACTTAAAAAATTTTTTAAAGTACACAATGTTCTAAATTACTAGGCAAGAGAACATACATTAAAATAAAAGATGAAGGCAAGAGGGCTAAACTTGAATATAGAAGATCCTTCCCTTTTTCTTATTCTTCATTACATTTATGTCTGGTTAAAGTGAGGAGGAAAGGATTAAAGTAAACACTTTTCTTTTTGATCAATAATTTTGAAAAGAATAGCTTTTGGGGGTAGACTTAATGCCTGTTCTCACACATGCTCTCTTACATTTTGCTAACTTGCCTAGTACTAAGGTTTTAATAACTGCTCTTGGATATTTGAGTGGTGAAGTCTAATTAATCATCACTATGAGGCTATTAAGCCCAGAGAGACAGTCTGAAGTAGATTGTATCAATCACCTTTTCAAGGTGTTTTGGTGATATTTCTTTAACAGGTGTTATACCCAAAAGGTGTCAAATTCCAAGCATTAACATTTTTTTTTCATATTGTTCATTCACTTTTTTCTTCCTTTAGCCAGGTTATTAAGTCCTCTATAAATCACTTTCTTCATTTTATGTGCCACCACTTTTAACAAATTTAAAAGGCACTATTGATGTGACTGGCCCCAAGTGTTCTATTCAAACATAATATTCATTTCCTTCTGGCTTAAAGAGATAATTTAAAAATCCTTTTCTAATCCGCATCAAAAACCATGACACCTTTCTCCTGTAAAGATCAGAAAAGTGAGAAATGCTTTTTTATTCATTTCTTCAAGTATTATTACATGAAGCACTCTTTCAATTTTTGCCCACCTCTGCACCATTTTAAATATAGTTTATTAAAATATCCTTATTATAGTTATATTAGAACTTATACAAACTGTGTTTTGTAAGAACTAAAGTCATGCAATATGAATCTTATGCATAATCCCCCAAGATATTTTTTAATTACTATTGAAAGTCAGCCCAAATACAGAAATCCCATTAAATTGTTCCCCAGATAGACAAAACTCTGTTTTTTTTTTTCCTTTTACCAAAGCTCAGGGAACATTTTAGGCACTTTAATTATAGACAATAAATTACTCTTGGGGAAATAGTGTATGGATTTTTAAAAGTGTTTAATAACCTGCCTTTCTCCAAAAGTATAGGATTCATAAACCAATAAATAATTGATTGACAGTCAGGCACTGCTTGTCCTCTGTCACCTAAGCCCATATGGTGTTATTCTATGCCTCTCCCTCCCCAAGATTAAAGTCTCCAGTTCTTTTTTAATTATATGTAACAAAAGTTGAAATTAAAAGATGTAAAAGCAACAAAACTAAAGTGTCAAAGCAAACTAGTGGGAAAAAATATTAGGATGAAGAAAATTTTCTTGACTATCTTAAAACATATTAAGAAGGTCCTATAAAGAGGAAATCTCATGTTTCAGTAGACCAATATCCTAAAACTTTTAACAAAATATTTTCTTTAGCTTCATCAGAAGTTCAAGTTCTTATTATTTTTTGTTTTTTTTCCAGTTATATATGACAATATAATTAATTTTATATAATTATAAAAGACACTTAGTTTGTTCTAATTCAGTCCACTGTACTTTCCTTTTTCCTCCCACTCTCCGAGCCCCTGCTCCCTCACCTCTACTCTATTAATCTTTCTGCTAATTACTTACAGCTTCATTTTTTAAATTTAGTGTCTTGTCGGTGTACATGATGGTAAAATTCATTGTACATCCAAATATGTACAAAGGAAAGTTAGGCCAGATTCATTCACAGTCTTCCAATATCATTCCTCCTCCTTTCTCCTTATTCTCGTTTGTCTCCTCTGATCTTTCTTCTATTCCTTACTTTATCTCTGCACCTGCTCTTATTTTGGATTAACCTCCACATATCAGAGAAAACATTTGACCTTTGGAACTGGCTTATTTCATTTAACATGATAGTCTCCAGTTCCATTCACTTTCTAGCAAATGCTATAAAGTCATTATTTTTTATGGCTGAATAATAATATTCCATTGTGTGTGTGTATGCATGTGTGTGTGTGTGTGTGTGTGTGTGTGTAACATTTCCTTTGTCCATTCATCTGTTGAAGGGCTCCTAGGTTGACTTCATAGCTTAACTATTAAGAATTGTGCTGTAACAGTGGTCTACTTTATGCTTTGAATATAACCCTTGCTGCTCTGCCACTTATTTTTAAAATGGACATGTCACCAACAAAAACCATGTTTTCCTTTTTCAGAAGTTAGAAGAAGTTAGATAAAATAAGAAACTGCACACCAATGTCTAGGTAAATGGCAACAGTAGAATGACAGGACTAAGGTATTCAGAAGTAGGTTGTCGAAAAGATGATAAAGGTTTGAATTAGCTAGATTGATCCAATCACCCTAATTTGATTGGAAATAAGGTTAGAACAAAGACTGTTTTTTATGCACTTAAGTTTGCTCCACATGAACTTTTCTTGAAAAACAGGTCCAAAGATTTGGTTGTCAATGGGATCCATCTCTGGGTTTATTCCCCAAGTCACAGTGTCATGAATTATTTCTGTCACTGCTTGCAATAGTTTGGACCTTGAATGTCCTGCAGAGGCCCATCTGTTAAAGACTTGGTCCCCATCTGTGGCACTATTTAGAGACTTTTAGGAGGTAGGGCCTAGTGAAAGGAAGTTATGCCCCTTCCCCTGTCTTCACTTCACTGTTTTCATAACCTAAGCAGCTCCCTCTGTCATTCACTCCTGTCATGCTGTACTGTGTTGCCACAGGATCAAAACAACAGGCCCAGCTGAAATCTCTGAAACTGTGAACCAAAATAAATATTTGTCTTTATTATGTTTATTAGCTCAGGCATTTTGTCAGTGATAGAAAGCTGACTATCACAGGTGTATTGCTTTCAAATCTCAGAGAGCAATGAATGAGTCCCTGTTGGTGGGAAGACGCTGGAGGAGGGGAGCAGGTACCATGGAAAGAGAAGCTTTGCCTCTGAATAACAAAGACAAATATACAGAAGTAAATTTTATAATTATTTGCAATGACCTGGAGTCAAACACAGCAACCATTGTTTATAAAATCATATGTAGATGTCTAGGAAGGTTTGTATTTACTTATTTATTCAGTGAGTATTCTGATGTTGAAATAATTAGAATTACATAAAAAGGGCATGACATGATCTTTCTTTCATTTCTTTATAGACATATTTAAATGAAACTCACTTTCATGCCTGTTGCTTCCTGTAGTTGTAGACACAGCAGTGACAAATTTATATAGGAGTTGGTGTGCATGTTTACTATGGCATTAATGAACAAAGCTGTTTTTGTGTCATAGACTAGCTATTTTGGGGCCATGAAGATTGTGCTAATGTGTCATGTAAATGTTCCCACTTGTTAAAATTTTTAAAGGCCAAAATATGTGTGATATTATTCAGGCATATTTTTCTCCAGGATTTGAAAGGAATTTTGACATAAATTTAATTAAACCCCCAAATCCAACTCTTATGTTTTGTAGACTGTCAATATAGCTAAATGCCATAGTTATTATTCTGAATCATGGAAAACACACCTAGTCAAACTTATACAATCTTTAATATTTCACTAAGAGTGTGGTTCATATAAGCCTGTGTACATTTTTGCAGCAAAAATTAAGTAGTGATTATTTTATTGCCCTATATGCTCAATTTGCACACATGATTCCATTTTGAAAATAAGTGAGAGAATATATAAAAAAAGTAATACATTTTGATAGGGAATAAAACATTGCAAAGCTAGATCTCTATGGTTCCTACTTTGGGCTTATTTCAGAGTAAATGAATGTATAATGACCACATATATACAATGCAGATGAGCAGTTACAAAAGTTTTACAAAAATCACATTAGTCAGTCTCTCATATTATACAAGGTTCTCTAAGTTTGTAAATACACATATGAACTTCAACCTGTTGCATCATTATGGTACCAACCTTACGTGAAAATTAGGGTGAATGAGTAATCAGTCTCTCTCTAGGTTCCTAGAGTACACTTAGTAAATTCAAAGATATAAATTCTTATTCAGGAGCACTGCTTACTTACTTAAAACAATGTGTAGTATCTGTAAGAATTTCAATGTATGTTGAAAGATATAATTAATTCCCTACACATTCCACATTGCTGTGTTCTTATGTTAATTATCTCACTTCTTGCTATATATGGTTCTCATAGATGAATTTTTCCTTCTTTTAATTTGGACCTCATAACTTAATGATAATATGCTGCCAATAGAAAAAATAGAATGTCCACAAATAATCACTGAATACAATGTGACAATACGTACATGAAAAATTTTTTATTTATACAAAAGTAACATAGTTTTGTTTTGACACAGAATGATTTAAATGTCCCTGAATATCAGAGGCAGATGCTAATCTAACCTAAGAGAATCAGACTCCTCTGCATGGGGGAAAAAACACTGGCAATTAATTGATTCATCAAGCCACTTATCCTTACCCAGTGGGAAAAACTAAGAGCTGTATCATATTTTCATCTTTGAACAAAGTGTTAGGAAATGTGTCTGTCACATTATTAAGGCATCAAAAAAGGATCATCAGTGAATAATTAAAGATCATATTTGTTCATACACATCTGTCCATGGTATGCACGTACATGTATTTTATTTCTATATGTATATTACATGAGTTTGCCTAAAGCTCTTTGACAAGCATGTAGCATTTTCAGCATTATAAAATGAATTGAGTGTATGTATTATTCTTACTTTCAATTAATCACATTAATGTTTGCTTAAATTAATCAAATTCTCATGCATCTTTCTCAAGTTTTTAGAAAGAATTTGGTTTTCAATTTTTTGGGTACTTTCCTTATTTTTGAGAAAAAACATTCTAAGTTGGGTGTGGTGGTGCATGCCTCTAATCCCAGTAGCTCAGGAGGCCAAGACAAGAGGATCTCACATTCAAAGCCAGCTTCAGCAACTTAGTGAGGCCCTAGCTAACTTAGCAAGATCCTATCTCAAAATAAAAAATAGAAAAGGCTACTGATGATGCTCAATGGTTAAGTGCCTAAGTGCCCTGGGATCAATTCCCAGGACTAAAACACAAACAAAACAAAACAAACAAACAAACAAAAAACTCTGAACACTCATATTGATTAAATTAGTGGATTAGTGTATCCCAACATGATTGGGAGTCAAATTAATTAAAAAACACAAAAATAAAACATGTTCAACTACAGAAATCTTAAAAATCTTAAGCAGCAAATGTTTCAGCTGCCTCAAAATTCCAAACAATTAACTAATTAGAGCAGTTTCATGTTTCAATGTGTAACCTCAGTAAATGGTTTTTCTCAAAAATATTGACTTTCATCCTTTTCATGAAATCAATAATAATGTTTATTAGCTACATTAAAAATAATTGCACATCCATGCCCTTATTTGGAAAGTTAGGTGTCAAAAGCCCTAAATGGACAGATTTTGTATAATTTGTCACTATGCTCACCTTTGTAACAGTTAAACAGAGATGGACCTCCATAAGATAAAATACCTATTATAGACCTCTATGCTTTCCAAATACCTGGAAAGGTGTGACCTGGCTTACTTATCTAAATGGATTCCTTTACTAATGAGTTTAAATAAGAGGCACAGATGTAAACTGAATGCCAATCTTAGAAAATTATGGCAATATATGTAACAATTTTCAGGATGTAGAGATGGCTAGGGAAGTTCATTTTTGTCTACAGTGGGTTACACACTCGAAGAAATCCAGTGGATGCCTGAAACTACAGATACTTTCAAACACCATATACTATGTTTTTTCCTATAATGCACACCAGTGATAAAGTTTCAGTGAAAAATTAAGAACTAACAATAAAATAATTAAAACAATACATTGTAATAAAAGTTGTACTAAAGTGACTTTTGTCTTCTGTCTCAAAATAACTATTTGTGTATTATTTTCATCCTTATGCTGATGTGAGATGATACAATGCCAATGTGATGAGATAAAGTGAGGTGAATGGGATAGGTATTCCCTGTCAGTATTACTTTTTTTTCTTTTTAAGTCAATAACTGTCATCTCTCATTTAAAGGAATTTGTATGGGTTCTTTTTGGCATCTTGGAATTGCTAGCATCATTCTTAAGCTTTGGGGCACTTACTAAGTTAAATAAGGGTTACTTGAACACAAGCTGCAATGCCTCTACCTTGTCATGATAACCTTGATAACCAAGGTGGTTACTAAGTCAGTGGGTATGCTCACCATTATTCAATGGCTGAATATAGTGGATACAGTGGGCAAAGCAATGATTCACCTAAAGTCCAGGATGGAGCAGGAAGTGGGGAGATTTCATCAAGCTACTCAAAACAGGTGCTCAGTTTAAAATTTATGAATCATTATTTCTGGAATTTTCATTTAATATTTGCAGACTATGACTAACTGTATGTAAAACTGGAACGGGCAACCACAGATAAGAGAGATACTACTGTAAGTGCAAACTGCAGCTGAAGATACCCCCCAGGGAGCTCTCTGCATACAAGAGTTGATATTCACAATAAAGCATAGAAAACATAATCCTACTCCCAGAGAGAGGTGGAAAATATGACTTTGGACCTTTTCTCTATGTATATTTCTTTCTTCCAATTATTACAATCCCAGTTACACCTAATTCTCCACCTGCTCAATGCCTTGATGTAAGCAGCTGACTGTATTTGGAAAAAAAATACATATAAATAAAAGAATATTCTCACTTTACACTCACAAGCAGTGATATCATGTAATCCCTTACCACTGCTGGAAATTCTACTATATGCTCCCGAGTCTCTTCTCCTTCCTTATTTATTGTTTCAAAATTTTTTCTCTTTCCTCAAATCTGTTTCTTTATTGCAGTCATGTTCCCTCCCTCATCAGTAAATGCATAGACCTTCTGTCTTTTAAAATTCTTCTAATGAGTTTTCTCTGTTGTGTCATTTTCCCAGCTCCTATTTTCTATTTAGTCCCCCTTTAACTAATGTCAATTGTGACCTTAATCTTTTCAAATCAATACTCATTTCCTAATTCTCATCATACTTGATTCTAGCAATATTTAATTCACCTGATTATTGTCTTCTCTTTACTTTCATGTTTAACATCTGTGCATTTACACTCTCTTGATTGTCATGCCTTATCTTTAGTGAGTATGCAGTTATCTCCTGTGCTTGTTCCTCGTCCTTTTGATGATCTTTGAAGGACAAAGTACAACAGGGTTCTGCCCTCAGCTCTGTATTCTTCCAATTCTGAACTCATTCTCTATTTCATTCTAGCTATAGAGTCCCTCAAAGTTCTGTTCCTTACTAATATACCTAATTCTTAACTTTATAATTCCTAACTCTGTGTCCCCTGATCCTAGTTTTCCCTTGATATCCAGATTCATATCCACTTGTACAAGTGGCGTTTTCTTTCATTTGCCTAAAATACATTTGGTTTAAACTAATCTTAAATGTGCAAATATATGCAGATATAGCCTTTTTAAATACATTTACAAATACATGAGGCCCCGTGTTTCACATTTCAGTAAATGTATCCTCAAATCATCTTTTCCTTAGCTAATTCCTTTAATTACCAAGAATCCCGTACTCAAACCATAGCAAATTTTATCAGGTCTAACAAAATTTTGTTTGTCAGTCTAACAATTTTTACCACTAACACTTTCATCATTTTGATTGAAATCACCATTATTTCTATTTCCTTATTGGACAATTTAAATTTAATCTACATATAGAAATATTTTATGTCTTGTTTTGGCGAATCATTTCTACTTACTTAACTGGTCTACAAGTGAAACAATTTTACTTACTCTCTTAGTTCGTTATTGTGATCTCAAAGGGAAATTATGATTTGGCTGCCAGCTGTATTTTGATCCTCCACCTGGTTCTTTCATCTAAGAGCAACCAAGTCGTTCTCCCCATTCTTTATTTCTTAATTACTATTATATTTCCACAGTTTTGCCTATTGGCTTCTTTATCACAGCATTACAATTAAAATGAATAAAACTCAGCAAGGAGGACTTACCTGGGACCTAACTAAAAGTAAATAATTGAGAAGGAATCTTTGGCAACAAGTACTATTGTTTGAATTGAACAAGAAATGACATTTTAAATTATATTTGTATATGATTATTATTAATACAATACTGATTATGGATTATTGAAATTATTATGAATTTTGGAAGGCATTATTGAATTATAGAAATAAGTGAAAAATTTTCACTTAAAACTCTCTATCAATAACACAATATTTTATGCGAAGGTTGATCCATATCATTTTTTCTTCAGTTATTTCCTATGTTTGCAACTCTGAACAAATTTTGGAGCTAATAATATTATTCAGACTACATATTCAAACTGTAATCTAGTAAACGGTTCAATGCCATTGTAGATGTGGAGGTTGTTGGTTCAAGCAGTTCTGCAAGGCAAATCTATTCAAGTACAAATATTGTATGCTCTTTCCAAAAGGAAAAAGTACTGAAAAATTAAATCACACCTCAAATCCAAATTTCAGGTGGGCAGTCATTAGAAATTTATATATTGATTAGAGGAACATATAGAAAAATTCTTTAAAATGATTATCACATAAGGGGAGATATTAAATGTATCACATCTGCCCAAAAACACAGTACTCAATAGATAGCACAACAATGGGAGTGGTAAATAATCACATGTAGCTGATATGGAGTCTGAAACCAAAGCAAACTGTGTATTACTGGATTAAATTAAATTTTTATTAATTGGCTTGAAAATATCATGTTTATCATGCTTAGTCAGTAGTAAAAAAACCAACATTGCTAATTAGCCAACCTTTTAAAATCATGCTGGAAAGTGCATAATTTCTTTTATTCACTATGATTCTATGCAAGTATTTTTTTTTACATAACTATCTGGAAGATAATATGCAAATATTTGCATTTTTCCCACTTGGGTGTTAGAGTTTTTATTACTAGTAAATTTTCATTGCTCTCTTTAATATCTGTGAGTACTCTTCAAAAATATTTTTAAAAGAAATATAATTTGTATTAATAAAACAATGTATAAATACATTTTCTAGAACAGTTATCCATAGTTCCATATGCTAAGTATGATCAATAAAATGTTTTCATCATCTGTTTTTGCACAAAAATACAGAAGAGGAAAAATCAATAACACTGAAAAGTAATAGGGTTAGAAAAGGTTCTTCACTTTTCAATGTTTTGTGAAGTTACAGAAATATCACATTTAGCATTTGAAAATATGATACCGAGAAAATGAACATGATAAATGAAGGTGTGTCAGTGAGATGTAATGACTGATACAATATTTAAACAGCCTCAAGGTAGAAGAAAAGTTATTTGAACTAATAAAATGGCAGTTATTGTTTTTTTTTAATATTGTGCTCATAACTATTAAAGGAAAATTCATACATCCATAGAAAACATGAAATAGAATAGTAAGCTCAAATATAAACTCTACAACTCAAAACTGGAAAAAATCATCTAGTATGACAATGTATAAAACAAAATAAGCTATTCAAGTTTTTGAAAGTTAGGTTTGTCTTTTCTCTGTGAAAAATAGAATATCTTGACAGAAACTAAACACAATAACTTCCTAACTTCTGCAATATTTTAAGGGGAGAATGTATAATAAGTTGTAAATTAATATTGTATAGAAATAATATATATTATATTCATAAGAAAAGCTATAATCCGTGAGAAATAAAACAAAAAATAAAACTTTCTTTAAAAAGTAAATATCAAATATATTTACAAATTATTTTCTTTAAACGTATTTATTTAAAATCAGAAAATTGACTACCATCTATTATTATAATCTGGCCAATTCAGTTCCATAATATTATGATCAGAGGCAAGGTTACTACTTAATTTATACCTAGAAAAACATGATATTTCACAAATTCAAGTCTGAAATTTATTACAATGAAATATGCAGTTATTGAAGTTCCTGTCTTAAATCCAATAATTATCTGTTATTGTATTGTTTAATTGACCAAGAACTGTGATAAATCCATAAATTAATTGCCACAAATACCACAAATGGCATGGTGACAGACTGAAGCAGAGATATTTGGGGCATACACACACTGAATGAGAAGGTGAAAACTCTAAGTTCCTATCCCAGTTTGGAATTAACTTCTTGTGGCAATGCTGAAAAAATATTATTAAAAGTCTTGGCTTCCTGCCTTATTTGGAATTTGGTGGCTTTATTATTGTGATAAATTAGTAATGTGATCATTGTGAAAGTGTTTGAAAATGAATAATGCCCAGTTTGTTATTATTACTATTACTAGTCCTCTTCCTTTCCCTCACCTTCCTCTCCTCCCTTCTCACTCTGGTCAAATATTTTGTCTTGGTGGTGCTGGGGATTCAATCCAGGGCCTCATGCTTTAAAGGCAAGGGCCCCAACATCAGGTGATACACCAAGATCTGGTAATATTTTAATACAATTATTTAGTAACCTTAAATAAGTAATTATTCAGCCAAAGTATAATCACCTCTTTATATCATTTTCACAATCCATATATCTGTTATCTACTACCTATTTGGAAATGGCCAATAAACATATAAAACATGTAGATTTTAGCAAATTCTTTACAAAGTTCTTAAAAATCAGATAAGGGAAATATTTCATATGATATTAGTAACTGATGAATACACAAATGTATGTATTACAACCCTTTGAAAGCATGTCTACTTTGTAGTGTTCTGAATTTCAAATTTTGATTAGTGAGGAGAAAAGCAGCAAAAAAGTTTGATTAATTCTTTAATTTTTGGATGATCTCTGCTAATTTTTTTCTGAATTTGGTTACATGAAATTGAGTAGTGTTTTGTTTTTAAAATTAGTGTAAAAATGCTTACTGAAATTGTTTGATGAGTGGTGAATGAATTCAGAAGAACTGGAGCCTTCTGAGTGCCTGCATTCTGACCGGTAAAACTACATTTATCATTGTCTCACATTGTCTGAAGTTTTAACTTCACTGTCATCTTTGCAGCTTCAATTGAATAATACTGGTTTAAAAAGAAAAAAAAAAAAAAGCAGAGCGAATGAACAATTTAAAACCTGTGTATCATTTTTCAAAGTTTATGTATTTATTCAGACTTTATTTTTCTTGAAATTGTATGGAAGTCTATTTAAACATAAAAAAGAATCTTTACAAAGATGCCCTTTCAAACAAACAAACAAACCTAAAAGTACACATGGATTACAACATATTTACTGATATATTTTGAAATATTACTGGCAATTTTCTAGCCTAAGTTCTACAATTCTCTCTTTTAATAATATTAAGTAAAAGAAGCAATTAAAAAGTGAAATACAAACGTCTCTTTAACTCATACCAAGGAGAAAGGAAACAGTGTTGAGTCTCATTCAAAGAGTCCACAGAGAGCTGTAACAACCACATTCCTTAAGTTGTCATTGTTCGTGATGCACGTTAAGTGCACAGAACATTTGCCTTGATGCAGTTTTATTCTCAGCATAGTAAATGGCAAAAGGGTTTCTGTTCAATTGACTTTCTCATAAAAGGTTTAATTCCCTCTTCATTTTGGTAGGTTAGAGCTTGAGTTTTTTACTCCAGCTTACATGTACACTCTGAGTAAGTAAATTCTGTTTTGTTTGACAGACTAACCTGGTGTAAGGGTGAAAAGAAATGGTACTTGCTGTAAGTGCTGATGTGAATTGCCACAGTTAGGAATCCCTTTGTGGGAGAAATGACTTTAAGGTGAAGTTCTCTTATCGCAAAAATAAATAGCTAGGCAGCGTATAAAAACGGAAAAGTTTTATGTTATGTTGAATATTGTCACAAAGTATTTGATGACAATAAACACATGCCACAATATTCTATATTCTGTTATAGCCAGGTATTTCATGATCACATAAATATGAATGGAAACAAATTAGAAAAGTATTCTGTCCCAGCTGTATTGTTTGTTTTATGTATAAATCTACAAATCATAAATCACTAAAGAAAATGCTTACTAAATTCATGTGTACATTGAACAGTCAATAGTGGCAAATGCTGCAATTAATAGACAGGGATTTCAACATGTAACATAAATAGCAGGAAGAAGATTTGTAAATATAGGTTACATATATTATATTTCAATACACAGATAAATGCTTTTAACCTGAAGTTTAATCTTAAAACAATTTAATCAATGCACATGGTTATATAATCTATTTAAATAATCTTACATATAAATGCAAAACATATATCTGATAAATTCAATATAGGAAACAAGTAGGACTTACCTTAAATTGCAAATAAGTAATGGATGATACAAATGTTTCCTTCTTTATGCATTTTTAAGTGTTTTCTAATATTTTTCCTGTATGTTTTCATTAAAGATTCTTTTAAAATTTTGGGATAATTACGGATGCATATGCATTTATAAGAAATAATACAGATTCCATGAACCCTTTGACAAGTTCTTCCCAATGCTAACATTTTGCAAAACTACAATACTATATTACAACTAGAATTTTGACTTTGATTCTATCCATGGAGCTTACATTTCTGGTTTTATTTACATTCATTTGTATGTTTGTGTTTGTGTGTTTAGTTCTATTCAATTTTAAGACACAGATCCATCCCACTATTCAAAACAATAGTCAAGAAAATATAGATTAATAAATATCTGCTAATATTATTAAAATGGATTTTAGTGAATTTTAAGGTACCAAAAATTTTTTAAAAATTGTGGGCATCAATGAACTTTCTGGAGATCAAGTATAAAATACTTAGGCTTACAACTACAGTACTCAACTCTCCTTTTATTTTGCAAAACTACTAAACAAATGAATGTGGTGTTGTTCCAGTAAAGTTTTATAAAAAACAAAATAGTTCATAATCTGATTTGGTTCTTGTTCCTTGATGTGCCATTTAAGGTTTTTCACAATCACCTTTTATTAGTCACGAAGTAGCAAATGTGTTTTTCTATTTGGTTTATTTTCATTTGTTTTGTTTTCCTATTGAAAATATATGTAACTAAATTCAAGGTTTTGTAGTTCTTGAATTTAAATATTTTGCTTCTTCCATTGGACCATTATAGGAAGCAATATTCCACAATCACAGAATTAGTTTTAGCCATCAAACCAATCTCAGGATTTCAGTTTTACAGAGACTTCTACATCATAAACTTGGTCAAATATACATTAATAAGACAGTTCATTCGTTTTGTTCTATATTGTTTACTTCTTTTCCGCCGAAGTATTTTATGAGCTAACTGTTTTTTAGGCAAATAATCAAAACAAATAAAGAGAAAATCCATGGTTTCTGAGAACTGCTGAACTTTGGTAAATTACTCAGATAATATAAATGGGATTTAAATACTATTTATGATGATGTATTTTAAAACAAATACAGACCTAATAAAATGCTTAATATAAGTCTGAAGGACAAAAGTGTTTCAATTTTTTTTGAAGGAGACTCAGAAGAAAGATAATCTATTTTACTTCAACTTTCTCAAACTGATTTGGATATATTGAGTGACCTCATGCTTAAGTATCCTTCTGTAAAATAAAATACTAAGTATACTGCATTATTTTCCTGCATGATATTTAATATCATATGTGTCTGTATAATTAATTGCTGGGTATCAGATGAACAAAACATGAAATTGAAATATGTATAAGTTAACATATTTACATTATTATATATCATTTATGATATATCAACACAGTAGTATAATTTCCATTGGACCATCTCAGGTCAAAATATTTTTCTGTGAACATCAAAATTCAATGTTAATAGAACCAATTTACCATTTTTAAGTATTTGAAAATTCGATTTTATCCAAAAGGGTAATGATCAAAGACCAAAGTGTCTGCTATTGATTTGGCAAAAGAAATGAATGTAGTATGATGAAATTCTCTATATGTGCATTTAATTTGCACAAGGAACACTATACTAAGTTTTCTTAGAATATTACATTTATTATGTGTGACTCCTAGTAGCCACAGTAACTATGATGTACTGCATCTTGTATCATTTGAAAAGCCTTATCATTTTATTACCTTAGAAATAATAGTCTATTCTACCATGATCAAAAAAAGTGTTTATTTTATCTTAACGAACATATGAATGAAGTGCAATAGCATATTCAGCCATAAATTTTAGTTCAGAATAAAAATATCACATAATCTTTCAATTATAAACACACCAGGCACATTCCAAAAAATAGGACTTATAACCAACCAAAGATTAGGAATCAAGTTGATCATTAAGCGTTTTAGAATGATAGAAGTTCTATATATTTAATTCTAAAATTTATTTCCGGATCATAATTATTAGCATAAAATGTTTTCTCCAGTATAAAATAAAACAAAAAACAAATTTATCTATAAGTAAATTCATATTAAAGATATTGCTCCAGCATGTTCAAATAATGTATCAAATTACCAATTTACTAATTTATTTCAATAAAACAATAAAGTACATGAAAATAAATACTAATCTCTAAAAATTTTTAACTACTGTCTTCTGTTTTACTAATTGAGTTTAATATGAGTTCTTCATATTTATTTCAGTGAGAAATTGTAGGTTCCATAAAATTTGAATTAATGAGGTATAAACTGAAAGTATCACTTTTAATGAGGAAAAAAATGAGATGCTATCACAGCATGACTTGGCATTCATTATTCCCTCAGTTCCACTCCAGGTGCTTTTCACTGGGTAGATTTAACTGTAGACTGAATTGGCCACCTTGGGTCCCTAACCATAATTCCATGATTGGGAAGCCATATGGTGCAATGCTGAAAGCTATATTAAATTGTGAGTCATATTTTGGCTGGCTTTATTCTCATAATTGAGTATCAGAATTGTATCCATGTAAATTTCAACACATTGCTGCTTATCAGCATAATTAAGCTAACTTTTTCTTTTCCCTATTTTAGACACTTGCTGATATAAAATTATACTAGAGTTTAAGCAAAAGTCACTAATAGAGAATAGGAAGGAAATAGAAGTGACCCTTTAGGTTCACCTGTATTTACCTTTAAAGAAGCAGTTTTCGTTGTGAACAATGGTGATCTTTTGCTTTTTCAGGCAAGCAGCTCTGTGTACCTCACAATGGTTTTCATAGAATTCTCCATCAGATCCACACACAGGTTTGTAGTGTCGTTTGCAAAGGTCCATGCAGGCACATTCCGCTTGCCCTGTCTGTCTGCTGATCACACAATGCCTTCCCAAGCCACAGTACTTATTTTCACAAGATCCAAAAGTGCCATCCTGAATTAGAAATCCTGAAGGTAAAGAATAGAAAGTCATTTGTTTCCTATGTTCAATTAATCTGTGCATTTCAAAGTGTCAAAAAGAAAATATGTTCCAAAATAATTTCAATATTATCTGTTACGCTGTTGTTTCAGTGAAGAGGCTTATATCAAAACTTGCAGATGAACTTTTTCAAAACACTCTCAGTCTTCCTCCCCACCTCCTTTTCTTGAACCTTCTTCTCTCTTCTCAGAGTAATATCATGTTTAAAGCTTTAAACCATCTCCCTGCATAATGGCATCATAATGATAACAGATTCTGATCAAGCTTAAAATATAGCCAACCTCAGGATCTTGGTGGGCACCTAACACATGTCACTCACTTTCCTCACCTGTAAAACAGGGATAGTAAGAATATGTTGTTGTAAGATTATCAAGATTAAAGGCCTTGGTATACATAAAATTTCATTTAGTGTTAATATAATTTTCTCTTTATAAGACATAGGAAAGGAAACAAATTTTAAAGGAAACAAATTTATTTTTATTTTTACAAATGAAGCTCATATATTAAATTTATTTTCATATTGATACATGCACTCCCAAATCAATTTTTATAGGGATGTCTAATTTCACAGAACAGTGGCTTTCATTGTGGAATATCTGCATATTCACAAAAGTGCAATTTGATCAAATTACTTCCTAATACCTGTCATTCCTACCTTCCTTTTCCCCCATAATCTTTTTCCTTTCTGCAAATGGCCACCCTTTTACTTTCATGGTGATCTCATTTCCCCATTTTCTTTCCCTCTAGTTTCTACCTATGAGAGAAAACATGATAATTTCTCTCTAACTTACTTCACTCAAAATTATGGTCTCTAGCTTCATACATTTTCTTGCAAATGGCATAGTTTTGTACTTCTATATAGCAGAATAAAACTGTTTTGTGTATATGCACCAAATTTTCTTTACCTAGTCATTCATAGGCTGATTCTATAACTTGGATATTGTGAATTTTGCTGTAATAAACAGGTGTATATATATCTTTAAAGTGTGTGGACTGTAATTCTTTTGAATAAATATAAAGCAGAGGTGGATCATATGGTAGGTCTACTTTTAGCTTTTTAAAGAAACCCTATATCAATTTTTATAAAATTGACAATACTAATTTATATTTCCACCAATAGTGTATAAGAGTCTGTATAGCCCAGTACTATCCCAAATATTTCTTAATTTTTTCTTTTATATTTTTATGTTACTATGGATTGAATTCAAAGACATTCTACTACTGAGCCCTTTTTATTTTTGAGACAGGGTCTTGCTAAGATCTGAGGTTCTTGCTAGTTACAGAGGCTGGCCTTCAACTTTCAATCCTCCTGCTTCAGCCTCCAGAGTAGTTGAGATTACAGAGTTATGCCACTGCACCTGGTGGGAACTTGTAGTATTGATGTAGTATTCAAACTGGAGTAAGATAATCATGTGATTCTTATCTTTGATTCTACCTATGTGGTACATTACTTTTATTGATTTGTGAATGTTGAATGATCCTTGTATCCCAGGGATAAAACTAACATGATCATTGTGTATGACCTTTCTAATGTATAGTTGAATTCAATTTGCTATATTTTGCTATTATTATTGAGCATGTGTGCAGCTATGTTCAACATTGATATTGGTCTGTACTTTTTTTTCCTTGAAGTGTCATTATCCAGTTTTGGTATCACAGTGATACACACTTCATTGTATCTCTTTCAAAGTGTTCTCTCCCTTTCAATTTTTCCAGAATAATTTGAGGAGTACTGGTATGAGCTCTTTACAGGTCTGGTAAATTTAGCTATAAAACTATCTGGTACTTAGTTTTGTTACTCGTCTGTTAAGTTTTTCTGTATCATCTTGATTCAGTTTTGATAGCTTGTATGTGCCTAGATATTTGCCCATTTTTCTATATGTGCCAATTTATTAAAATATAAGTAGACTATTTTGAGTTTCAGCTCTATTTATTGTAATATCCCTATTTCACCTCTTATTTTATTATTTTGGGTTGTGTTACTGTTTCTTTTTTAGCATGGCTAAAATTTTATCATTATTATTTATTTTTTCAAAGAACCAATCCTTTGTTTCATTTATCCTTTGTATTATTCATTTTCTTTCTATTTCTTTAATTTCATGCTATAATTTTTAATATTTCCTTCCTTTATTACTTTTTAGATTGGTTTATTCTTGCTTTTGCAAGACCTTAAGATCCATTATTAGGTTGTTTGTTTGCCTGCCCACCCTCCTTTTCTTCCTTCTTTTCTTTTCTTTTCCTTTATTATCTTTTCTTTTCTTTTCTTTTCCTTTCCTTTTCTTTCTTTCTTCTTCCTTCCTTCCCTTCTTTCTTTCTTTCTTTTCTTTCTTTCTTTCTTTCTTTCTTTCTTTCTTTCTTTCTTTCTTTCTTTCTTTCTTTCTCTTTCTCTTTCTTTCTTTCTTTCTTTCTTTCTTTCTTTCTTTCTTTCTCTCATAGCTTTAAAGTTCTCTCTTAGAATTGCCTATATCCAAGAGATTGTGGTATGTGGTGTTTCCATTCCCATTTGATTCCAAGAGTTTTTAAATTGCTTTTTTAATTTCTCCAATATTCTAACCATTGACCTAAAGTGTGTCGTTCGGTCTCTATGTATTTGTATAATTTCTGCAGTTTTTCTTGTTCATTTCTAATTTATTTGCATTATGGTTGAAAATAAAGCAAGATATTATTTAAAATATTTCATATCTTCTAATAGTTATTTATGGATTAATCTTATGATCAATTTTGGAGAAGTGTCCATGAGAAGATGAAAAGAATGTTTGCTGCTCAGTTGTTATTGGATAACATACTCTATCAATGAGATAATATCTTGCCTGTTATGAGAGTGATTCATCCTATTTGGTTTTCCATTTCATCAGCAGGGCATATTTTCTTTTCTTTCACTTGTGTTTGTGAATGTCTTTACTTTGAGGTATATTTCTTGGAGACAACAAACAATTGAATTTTTTTTTTAAATCCAAGCTACTAGTCTAGGTTTTTAAATTGGAGAATTAAGACCATTTACATTCTGTGTAATTATAGACAGGTATATGTTATTTCCTGTCATTATGCTGTATTTACAACTTTTGAAACATTCTTTGTTCTTATTTGCTTAATTATTTTTGTAATTTGATTTATTCTTTGCCATGGTTTCTTAATTATTTTTATCTTCCTCTTTGGTGTGCATGATTCTTTTCAGTATCCTTTGCAGTGCTTGCTTTGTTGTCATGAATTCCTCTGGTTTATGTTTATTTTGAAAGGTTTTTATAGCTTCTTTGATTCTTAAGGATAATTTTGTTGGTTCTGGTAGACAAGGTTGGCAACTGTTTACTTTCAGGACTTGAAATGGATTATTTTGTGCCTTCCTGGTCTTTAGAGCTCTGCTGAGAAATTTACTTTATTCACATTGATGTGCTTTGATAAGCGAGTTGGCAATTTTTTCTTGCAACTTTTAAAATTCTTTATTCTTCGATTTTGTCATTTTAACTATAATATGTCACAGAGTGGTTCTTTTCTGGGTGTGTCTGTTTGGAGTTCTAAATGTCTCCAGTACCTGCATGTCAATCTCATTACCAAGACTCATAATTTTTTCTGCTATTCTTTCACTGAATAAGTTTCAATGACATTAATGTGTGTCGCCTCTCATTCTTTTCTTCTTCATAAACTAGTTTGTGAAAGTCTCTACTGTGTTTTTATTTGATGGAGGTTTTCACATCAAGATTTCTATATTTTCAAAAAATCTCTTTATTGAAATTCTCTTTCATATTCTGCATTATCTTCCCTAGTTTATTTCTCATGTCTTATTTTAGTTCATTTGTTATTTTAACAATCAACTTTTTAAATTCATTTTCTATCATTTCCTCTACTTTGATTGGTAGAGGAACCAACCAAAAGGTTGGTTTGGATGGTTATTTTTTTTTATTATTTTGTGAGGTACTTTTATGAGCTCCTATTTTCTTTATTATGCGCAGCAGACTGAAGGTATATCAGAACACCCATTTCAGAACACCCACTGAACATGATTATAGTTCAATGATTAATCCCCAAAATTATCACTTTGAAAGGAGATAATAATCATCAACTGAAACTACTTCAGAGTAAATCACGTAAAAACCATAAAAACTTATTGTAAATCTCTTCCATGACTCTCAAGTCTGAATATGAAAAAGGAAGTAAAACTTTTGGTGGTTGTAAAATTAGATACTAAAGAAAGTACAATAACTGTTAAAATATAAGACATAAGAAGAAATAAAAAAGAAGAATCAAGGAAAAAAGTTGTGGAGGCAAGAGATAGAAGTAGATAATGCAAGAAAATGAAGAGACAAAAACAGTAGAGAGCCTAAAAGTGAACCTGAAGAAAAAAGAAAGAAAAATCCAATTAATTCCTTAAGACATTAGAATAAATAGAAAAAAAATTGGAATAGTTTATGCAATATCAAATAATGGGCAAAACTGTCAAATTGACACAGAAGATAACACGAGTAAAACAAAAATTATCACTAGTTTTAAATTATTCCTTGCTGAGCTCTTTGGGGTTGAGAGATGTATTATTGGGTACTCCAGATTTGAAATACACAAGGTTTGGGGAAATGCTCATACTTCCTCAGTTTGTCTTCTGTGTTTCTCTGGGTATGGAGATAGCAACCACACCAGCCGTTTCCATGCTGGATTGGAGAGCTATGTATTTACATTTTGTCCCCTTGTTCAGCTTTCTGCTTTAGAAACTGTGCTGAACTCAGGTCGTAACACCGATCCATGTAAGATCTCTGGTGAGAACCTAGGTTGCTCTTGTCATTTCTTGGTGTGTCCAGGATCCTAAGGGTGATTCTGAGAGTCAAAGGAAATTTCCTAATTGTGTGTGATCTAGCAGCCAGATCTCTCCCTAGTTGGTAGGTAGTCTTTTGTGGCTGCCTATAAAATTTCTACATATGCCCAGAGCTATGAAGATATATGTGAGCTTGCCTGGGTAGATTTTGGGGTGCATAGTATATGGCAATCCACAATAAAGACATGTCAGTCAGTTTGAACAGGCACCAGGAATCCTATAGCTGGGGTGTATGGAGATGGCCTACAGCTGGGAAACTTAGTATGATCCTGTGACTGGGACATCCACAGGATGTGCATATATTGGGACATTAGTTAGGCCACGCAATAATGGCTCGTAGCTGAGGCATGAAGAATCAGTAAGACACAGTGTCACACATCAGAGGTATGCACCAATCCCAAGGTGCCACACCCCTCCTGTCAGTCTTCTGCTTTCTGTTCTGCTCCATTCCACTCCTGTTATCAGTGGTTAGGGACATGGGGAAGGTTGGCAACCATTAGCTCACAGAAATCTCATTACATAGACTGTTCAGAGGGTCCACCTCAAAGAAATTCCCAAACTCTTTCCTGTATTCTATTCCAGCAACACAAATTTCCAAGTACCTCCAAGTCTCTGAAAGTGTAATAGTTTGCTCCTATCCATTCCCTTTGTCATCCACCTCTTTAATCTACTATGTTTTCACTGCTTCAATCCCGAAGGTTTGGGAAATTGAGATTTGTTACTTATGTCCACTCCATTATCTTGATCTCTTTCCAAATCAAATTTAAATTAGGAAAGTTAAGATTACACAGGAAAGACCAACATGATTTACAGCATAGTTTTTGTTTTTAAAAGCAAACATATTTTTTGATAGTGAACATCAGAACAAATCTAGAAAACAATTTTTAAATAGTTGCATCATTTAATATCATATTCTAATTTTTATGAAGCATTCCATAAAAATTGAAACATAATAAATAGAATTTATTGCAAGTCTTTCCTATTATTTTAAATACTTGATAATACCTCATTGAAATACGTAATAAGTAATTACATAATTAATTCAACAGTTCCTATATCTGGGCAAGAATAAGAATAGTGAAAAGAAGTTAACAGAACACCAATATACCCCATTCTAGAGTTTCTAATCCAGTGTTGTAAAGTACAAAATGTATATTTCCAACATGGTCCCCAGTCCCAGGTGATAGAGATACTGCTACTTCTGGAATCCCACTTTAAGGCAACTGATTGTAAATTATAATCTTCTTTTGTAACAATAAGTAATTGCTACAATACTTACAAATAATAAGTAAATACAATACTAAGAAAAGGACTACCTAAATAAGTGCAATGCTCTTAAGTGGAAAAGAGAAGAAAATAATGCTGTGATCAAAACCAAACAAAATAAAGGAAGTATTTGGAAGATACTAGGAAATGATATAGAAAAATTATCACAATAGATTAATTTGATTGATATGATGTTGAACAAGTTTTTGTTTGGTTCTTTTTGACTTTTTAAAGTTCAATAGGTTAATTAAATAAGCAGGAGGCCAATAACCTGAATCTGATGACATACTTCATGTGCCTAAGCAACAAACTGCAACCTAACTTGGTACACAAATAAGCCAAAATCAAATTTACAAATATTTTTGTTACAAAAGTTAGGTTTCAAGGAAGCTTCAGCAGATCAGAGGCAGCCAACAGATCAAACTATGAGACAAATGCCTCCTAATATCATGCCCAAATAAAATAGCTTTCTCACTGTAGCCAATCAAAAATATTCCTCTACCTTGTTTTCATAGTTGGCCTATGAAAACTCATTGCTGCCTGATATGGTGGCCCACTCTAGTAATTCCAGCAGCTCCTGAGGCTGAGGCAGGAGGATGGCAAGTTCAAACAAGCTTCAGCAACTTAGCCAGGCCCTAAGCAACTTAGGGAGACCCTGTTTCAAAATTAAAAAATAAAAAAAGGGATGGAGTTGTGGAGATGTCAGTGGCTAATCAACCCTGGGTTCAATCCCTGGTTAAAAAAAAAAAAATCATTGCTCACATTGCTACACCAAACTTTCTGAACATATTTTTGTTTTGAGTGCTGCCCAATTCATGGATTGCTTTTTGCCCAAATGATAAAGGATGCATTTAATTTGTCTTAAATTTTTCTTTTAACAACTATACTACATTAAAAAGGAAAATTATACAAAGTGCATTCTAAAGTCATGTATAACTAATTAGAACAATTTTTTTTAAAAAAGTCCAAAGTTATATAAATTATGACTAGAAAATAAGCACTGATTTGAATGTGGAAAATACTTTCTTGTTCTTAAAGCAGTACTTTAGCAAAAAGGTCAATGTAATTAGAATCTAAAATGGGACTGTCATTTAAACAGAAATTTGACTCACAACTATTTTGTACAATTGTATTTCTTTTTTGGGGGGGCAGTACTGGGAATTGAACTCAGGGGCACTTGACCACTGAGCCACATCCCCAGCCCTAGTTTGTATTTTATTTAGAGTCAGGGTTTAACTGAGTTGTTTAGTACCTTTTGCTGAGGCTCCGTTAGAACTCTCACTCCTCCTGCCTCAGCCTCCCGAGTCACTGGGATCATAGGTGTGAGCCACCATGCCTGACTGTATTTCTTATATTTCTTACTATTTTCAAAAAGTTGATTAAGGGCTGGAATTGTGGCTCAGTGGTAGACCACTTGCCTAGCATGTGTGAGGCACTGAATTCAGGTCTCAGCATCACATATAAATAATTAAAATAAAGGTCCATCAACAAATAAAAATATATATGTAATTTTTTTAAAAAAGTAGGTTAAGATTTAAAAAGAGAATGTTTTATTTATTCTGTTATAAAGGAATAAACTCAGAGTTATTGAGAGAATATGGTCATTTTACATTTTAGTCAGAAATTAAGGTACCTTTTTGAATTAGGACAATTTCCCCGACTTGGTAGGAATGCTCTGCTATAAAATATATATCATAAACTATTTCTATTTTGGTGTGAAATTTTTTTTCAGATTTTTCTCCCTTAAATCCTTCCTTAGAAATCCTGTCCTCTAGTTTAGAGGTTTGTTAAGATATTGGTCATAATGTAGAAGTTAATGTAGAATTTTACATGAGCTAGAAGTTGTGTGTTGCATATAGCTGCTACAATTAAAGGAAATTTAATTAATTCATATTCCACCAAAAAGAAATCTCATATTATGTAAATGAATAGCTAGAACATATCCTTTCTGACACTAATTAACCATGACTAATGCTGAACTTAAGTTTCAGCTGAGATTAAATCAATTTAATCTGATCAACATGTCAAAGTTTTTTAAGTACGTTCAGTCAGATAATATACTAAATGAACTTTAATCAAGAACTTATATTTTGCTATCTTACAGCTTGATAAAATAGCGTTTTTTCTAAAAAACAGGCTATGCATTTAATAAGTACATCAGTTTATAATTTCTGTGTCTTCCAAGCATTACAAAAATTGCTCAAACCAATTTCAAACAAAGCTGAAACATTAAAAGATTAAAACCATAAAATAACTAAACAAAATAATTCTACATTATTCTAAAGATGTTCTCTATAGATTCTCTGTCACAAAGCAATTGTCTTTCAAGGATATCTATATTTATATCAATGTCATCTATATGTATGTAGAAGGTACATTTTATCAGGTACTTAACAGTCAGTGGATCTAAAAGGAATTAAATTGTTAAAAATATAGCTGCTTTAATGTGTAAAGTGCTATATTAGTTGCTATGGGATACATAAAAAGAGAGGTCTGACAATTTCTTGAAGTGGCTTACAAAGGAAATGAGGCAGAACGTCAGTATGCCCAAGTATAGAAAGGAGGGTGTAGGGGTGTATTTGAGGGCAGGAAGCATGTTGATATGAATAACAGCAAGTAAGACCTCACAGATATTGTGCCACATCACAGTTGAGGGGGTTCTCAAAGAATGCCAGTTCAGAAGGCTAATATTGTGATAAAATAATCCATGGAATGAAGACTGATATTACACCTAAAAGGATACCAGCAGAAAGAGCGAAGAATCAGGTTCTGATTAGCTAACTATCTTTAATTATTATTGTAGAATACAAACACAATTTGATTTAGAGTGTCAAGTTATTTGAGGTGTTGTTTTATAAAAATGTATTATGTTCAAGTATAAAATGTAAGCTGTCCACCTGGCTTCCGTCTGCACTGGAGATGGCAGCTGCCCTGGAAGGTTGCTCCAGACCTCGGTTACTGGACATGAGTGCCATTTCTAGGGGCATTTCTGCCTCTGCAGTCCTTAGGCCTGTTGCTTCTTGAAAAACACACTTGACAAATGTACAGTGGTCTGACTCTGCTCTCTTAAAATTCACTTTTAGTACCAGTTCCAACTACCATGTCCTGTTGTCACTCAGCATGTGTCCTATTTTAAGGGTCAATGAAGAACCAAGCCTTGATGCTTTAAAGGGAAATACGTGGTGCTTTTCTTCTACCCTTTGGATTTCACCTTCATGTGTCCTACAGAAATCATTGCTTTCAGTGACAAAGCCACTGAGTTTCAGGACATGAACTGTGAAGTTGATTACAGTCTAGGTGGACTCCCACTTCAGCCACCTTGCCTGGATCAGTATGCTGGGGAAGAATGGTGGTTTGGGCCACAAGAACTTCACACTCTTGTTGGATTTAACCAAAGGAATTTCTTGGGACTACAGTGTGCTTTTGGAAGGTGCTGGTCTTGAACTCAGAGGTCTCTTCATAATTGACTCTGCTGAAGTCATCAAGCTTCTGAGTGTCAACTGTCTGCCTGTAGGGTGGAGGGTGGAAGAGACCCCCTGCCTGGGGAAGGCATTCCAGTTTGTGGAAACCCATGGAGAAGTCTGCCCAGTAAACTGGACACCAGATCCCCCTACAATCAAGTCAAGTCCAACGGCTTCCAAAGAGTACTTGGAGAAGGTAAATCCGTAGATTATTCCCTGTGCCCTTGCAGTTTCTTATGCCAGAAGAGAACCACAGCTGGAACCTTTCCAGCATTTCAGATTATTATTTATAGAAGGCAATATCTAATTATGCTTTGTATTTATAAATATTAAACTAAAATGTTTTGTTTCTGTAACACTGACTAAGCCTTTCTAACAGTAGTTGCTAACATCAGGAGTCATTCGGAACATCTTGATGGCTAGTAAGTTTCCACAGAAGGCCTGGCTCCCTGTTTCTTAGATCATGTCATCAGTGGATAAGGGAAGCACTGTTTTAGCCTTACTTTAACCTTTTTCTGCACCTAAGTAGCACAACTGAAAACTTCTGATCAAGGGTCCTGAAAATTTCTTCTTGAATTTCTTTGTATTAAACTGCTTTTTTATAAGGTAACAAAGATTGTACTTTTACATTATTAACCTCAGTAGTTCAAGTTAACTCTCAAAATGGATGTACACATGATAGAAAGAAATGTAAATTATGTTATTTAAAAAATACAGTGGCCGAGTGACTTCACGGATCATGCATGATCCCTATCCCTGAGATTTCTTGTTTATATAGTTATTTTACTCTTTAGCTGAATTAGTGTCTATATATATTCCTAGATTTGTTTGTTTGGTTGGTTGGTTTTGGTACTGCTGGGGATCAAATCCAGCACTTCACACATGACAGGCAGGTGCTCTACCAGTAAGCCACATCCCCAGTGCTATTCCTAGATATCGATGAGGTGTAATTATAAAGGATATATTTTGAATTATTAAACTCAGGGGTTGTTTTGAAATTATTGTAATCATTTGCTTTCTTAAAGTAGTCAATGTAAAATGTATCAAAAATAAACATTTTAAAATATTTAAAAAATAACATATAAAATGTAAGTATTATGTGAACTTTGATATGTTAAAAAGAACAATAGATTTTTGATCATAGAGCAGGATTCAAATTGTGACTTTTTTATTGCATATTCGTCTGATATCGACCAGGCTATGATCTCTTCGGACTTGATAGTCTAATAGTAAATAAGAAGTAACTAGCATGTTATGTTTGAATTTTATTTCAACAAAATAATCCTTTCTTTTAAAGGTGCTTAATAAAACATATTTCTAATGAAAGCTAATGTCTGGGAAGTACACTGAATAAATTTTCTTTAGAATGCCTACTATGAATGCTTCATCTGCATTCATTGATCATGTAGTTATAATTTGCTAATTTATATATTCTAGAAAAGACCTCAACTATACAAAATGAGAAGTTATTTTGACTTAGATTTTCTAAATGGTTCTTTCTCCCTAAAACCATCTTGTTTCATTTTAGAAGTGTCAGTATGGTTAGCACAAGTGAAATTTTAGGCGAGTTAATTAAAATAATCAGGCCTCAGTTTCCTCAGCCAACTAGAACATTATAACTGCAGTATTCTAGAAAATTTTAGAAAATTGCAATATTGCACTTATATTGATAAGTATTATTTAAGTGAATGAGTAAAATGGAGATAATAATGATTGTAATATCAACACTAGATGGTTCCTGAGATTACAGGGCATATTCACTGAAAGTACTGGTATATAATATATGCTTATAATATGTGCTTAACAAATGCAGCAATTATGATTATTAGGAATGATCATTATTATGGACTTAATACATATAATATATTGAAATCATTTTGAAATAATTTAAATAAATAACTAACTGCATTCACAGGTCTATTTTTAAAAATCCATTGGAAATATATTTAGGGAGGTTTTGGGAAAATGTGTATTTCCAAATAACATGCCTAAAACTTTCAAGAGCATCCATTGTAGAAGAATTTTTCTTTTCTCAGCTGAAACAAAAGGCAGAAAAAAAGAAACTTGGAAAAGAAAAATGTACACATTTGTTTAATTATATATTTTGATTTAGAATTATGCATAATATTTGGTCACAGTTTGTTTCCCATAAACGTAAAAATTATAAATCCAAGGCACAATTTTTTGTTACACCCTATAAACCTTAACAAAATGCTTTCAGGCCTCACAGATTTCATGGCAAGTGGCAGCTCAAGTAAACACTGGAATGCTCACAGAAGATTGAGCACAGTATGATCTTTTCATGACCTTTAATGATTGGGATCTGTGTTTCCTGCTGCTACTTTGTGAAGTTGGTCAAAACAAGTCATCCAGGCTGTAGGTTTGTTCAGTGCACCACTACTGTAACATAATCCTTTGAGCAGTTATATCATATGTAGTTCAGTTGATCTGGACTCCTCTTCTGTATTTTATTATACATCGTCCATTGGACCTTCATGTAATTTTGCAATATGATTCTTTTTTTAAAAAAAGTAAGTATGAAAAAATAAATACATAAAAAAAGCTGAAGATTCAGGTAAATTGCATCCATCCAAATTATAGTTTCTGTTCAATGTTGAAGAATGCTTTCCAGATGAATAATTTTTGATGTCACATTTCAAGAAGTTAGATTACTTTGAGATCAATTACTAACATGGTAGTAGTTTTTTTTTTTTTTAATTATGTTCTCAGCTGAAGTATAACTGATGTGAAAATTATCTGTGTGATGGTAGCACAACAGTAAGAGACCAGGATCAAATCACAAAACTCTTTCCAAACTCAGTTTTTGATCCTGATTACAAAGGCCACAAAATTTATACTTAATTAATTTTATCGCTTCTGAATCCCATCTATAAGCCATAATTTTTCTTATTGTCTACCTATGATCCATTGAGAACAAACACAGGACCAACTCACCATCAACACCCTGCATTGAGGTTGTCTGTTAATAATCCATGAATTAACATTCCACATCACTATTAACCAACATTGACAACACATGTTAAGCTTAACTCCGTTCATCCTATTCATCCCTACCTCTGTTCCCTACAGCTCTTCAAAAACCACTGATCTTTTTAAATGCCTCCATTGTTTTGTCTTTGCAAAATATTATATAGTTGAAATTACATAGTATGTAATCTTTTCACATTGACTTTTCATTTAATAATATTAATTAAAAATCTCTTCATGTTTAATCATGGTTTCAAAGCTTTTTTTTTTTTCACTGATGAATATTATCCCATTGTATGTGTTACCACAGTTTATTTCTCCATTAATCCATTGAAGGACATCTGGGTTTGCATTGTAAATAAAGCTGATATGAATGTTCATGTGCAGATTTTTGTGTAGATTTACAGTTTAAACGTATTTGGGAAAAATAACAAGGAATAACTACTATTAGATAAGATGGTAAGAGTACGTTTAGTTTTCAAAGAAGCTATTTAACTGTATTCCAAAGTGTTTATGCTGATTTGCAATCCAACCAGCAATAAATGAGAATTCTTGTTGCTTCACATAATGACCACTATTTGGTGTCATCAGTATATGGTATTTTCATCACTTAAATAGGTAATAGTGATATCTGGGTGTTTTAATTAACAATTGTTTGATGGCAGAGAATATTAAGCAACTTTTTATATAATTATGTGACATCCTTATATCTTTTTACATGAGGTTTCTGTTCAGGACATTTGCACATTTTTGAATTAATGTTTTTGTTGATATAGCATCTATATCTATTTATGATATTGTAATATCATATATATGGGTGATGATTAACTCAGAGTTTTAGCATATTCATCACCTTGACCTTTTATCCTTTCTTTATGGAGAATACATTTTAAATCTCCTATTGTATTTTGAATCACATGGTGCATCATTGTTAATTATATTCACCACAACTTCTGTCTGCTGCAACATTTTGCCCATTTTCTCCTCTATTTCCTCCAGTGTCAGGCAGCCATTTCTATAAAGTTTTTCCTCATTGTATGGTTTTGAAAACATTGGGTGTTTGAGGTCTTTTACCATATAAATCTTTCACTAATATATTCTCTTAATGTGTGGCTTGTCTTATCAATCTTCTGACAGTGTCTTTTGCAGAGGAACTATTTTTAATTTTAATAACATCCAACTTATCAATTTTTCCTATCATGTGTTATGCCTTTTTTGGAACTTACATGTCATCATTACACCCAAAGTCATCCAAATATTATCTTTTAAGAGTTTTGTAGTTTTATATTTTAAATTTAGTTCTATTTAGACTTTTTAAATTAAATCTATGTAGATCTTAATTTAATCCATTTCAGTTAATTTTTATGAAAAAGATGAAATCTGTGTCTTGATCCATTTTCTCTTTCTCTCTTTTATTTTCCTACATGTGACTATCCAGTGTTCCAATACCATTTTTAGAAAACAATCTTTTCTCACAGGACAGTTGATCAACTTTATTGATCTATTTTAGGGTTCTCTGTTAAATTAGTCTTTTCTGTCTGTTCTTTTTCAGGTACACAGTGCCTTGATTACTGTAGCTTCATAGGGTCAACAATAATTTCTCTCTTCCATTTTTGAATTTTTATTTCATATTGTGTTGGTTAATTGGGTTTTTTTCCCTCTACATGTAAACTTTTTAAAATTTATCTATTATATTTTATTGGTGCTGGGGATTAAACCCAGGGCCCTGGGCATGCAAAGTACACACTCTACAACCGAGCTATAACCCCAGCCTATATAACCATTAGAGTCAGGTTGTCATTATCTATAAAATAACTTGTTGGAAATTTTTACTGGGAAATATTTGCTTTGATGAAATTTTGTGTCAAATGTTGATATTTGGGAATGATTGAAAATTGCCAGCATACTTACTGGAAAAATACTCAATTATAATTTTGAATATTACTATTGAAGAAGTAAGAAGGACCATGTGTATGTGTGCATAGTTTAAACTTGGAAATTATTACTTAGAGAAAATCTTATGAAAATTCCAATGCATAAATTGAAATCAAAGAGCCACCATGTGGATCACAGCAAGGGTAAAAGCCTCAGATTTATCTCTCTTCATCCTGGTGCTCAGTAAGGGAAAAGTGAAAGAATTTCCACAGAGTGCTAACTGATGTCTCATTTTTATTGGGAAGGTCCTTTAAATGTCTTGCGTTGTCCTGGCCTTGAGTCTTAACCAGTTTTTAGTGATCTATGTGTAACATTTGCCAGCTTCTGTGGTGTAAAATACTCCCACAATATCCAATTTGAAGCCACAACCAATACATTACTGAGTCTTGAATTTAAAAGAGGTACCCAACTGACTCTCATACACCAGTAAAAGTCAGCTCCATGAGCCTCAGTGATTGACAAATCTCAGTCCACTAACAATCTGTAGTTGAATTAAAGCACTGATTATTTTATTAACTTTGGCAACAAACCTCAGGCATCTACTGTTTGTCAAAAAGGAGGATTTAATTTCCTAAGAATAACTCATTGTCATAGCTAAGGCAGTATTCTTCCATATTCTTTCATAGATAAATTTTAAGACTTTCAGTCCTTTTGAGACTTTCTTTTTCTCTTTTGAGGGTTTAAGCTAATGTTAAATAGGGTTGTTGGATACAGCAAAGCATAGAAGATAAACAGATTGTCCTCAGGTTTGGAACACATAACTTGTTGCTGATATAATTCTGTTCATAGTCACATGGTCATACAAGTTCTTTGTGTATGAAAAAAAATTGGAATGCAAAGCACTCTCTCTACTCTCATAAACTCTTTTTTTTCCTACCTTCCACCTCACCTCTCCAACAGCTATAGTTTAAATCCATCTCAAATCTAATTTCTCCAGAAACTTGTTTATCCCCTGAATCCTTTCAATCCCCCTAGCTTAGGTGGTGAGGATAATTGGAGCCTTTCTTTCTTTTTGATTTCCATGATCTACACTTCTTCCCTGGAGAAAAAGACATAGAGTCAGACACTGCTTGAATTGGACAGAGGCTAATGGGAAAAATAATAGAATATTACTTCAAAAGCATTCTGTCACTATTATAAAAAAAGGGCATACAGTCTAACAGGGATCCCAGAAGGCACTCTAGAGAACAAAGGCTATGGGGCTGGATAGGAGTTAGTTATGTATGTCATCTGCACAAGAATTAAGTCAAATGTATTAATTTTTAGCTGATGGTTTCTCAAATACATGAAAGTAAATATATGTGTATATAAAATTTTATTTTTTTAATATGGTGCTGAGGATCAATCCCAGTGCCCCACATGTGCTAGGCAAGTGCTCTACCTCTGAGTCACAACCTCAGTCCCCCCAAAGTATATTATTCATCTGAAATGTAGAGATTATTTTTAAGTCTAAATCTGCCAAGATCTCTACATTTTAAAAAATATTTTTATCATCTTTTTGTTGATAGCTTTGAAAATTATCTGACTTTTTCATGTCTAAAAATTAAGCTGTACATACCAAAAACATAGTTTGTATTCCTTAAAACTAATTATTCTAATAACAAAGATGATTATATAAGAATTTTTAAATATGTTTATTTTTGAATACTAATTTCTAGGTCATTTTGGTCTTAAAAATTTATCTCTATACCATAGTCTTATAACTTTTATTTTTTTCCATAATACTGTGTTTATTATTTTGAATTTTTGGATAAACCAGTTTGATATCTCATATTGTTCCATAACTATGACTTATTGTGTATTTGGAATCTTCATTCATCTACAAAGCAAAGGAAATATTTTCAAACTCATCGTGTATTAAACATAACTTCTTTTCATTATTTTTAAAGATTACTATATCAACATATTCGTTAATTGAGTCATTTTCTTATTTTGATTGTGGTTTTTCTCATCATTGGCCTTCAGCCATACTCAAATGACTGATATATTCTCTGTAAGTCATCAAATAAAATGAAACAATGTATCAAGAAATCATCTTTTTATAAATATGCTTAAATTTGCATATGTAAATCTACTCTCTATGTAATTTTATATCCTGCCTAATGGTATTAGATCATTATATATTTATTTTATTATCTCCTCATTGCTGGCACACATGCTTGGCAGTTTAGGTGTACAATTAGAAGAAAGTATTACCTGTTCTAGTACCTTACATATATTTGCATCACTTTTCATTCCAGGCATGTTTCTGATTATGCCTTTCAAACAGAAGACACAGGATCTGACTGGACTGACATTGTATGATGGTTCTAACTTGATAACTATCCTTGTTTCTTTCTTCTGCCCATATTCTTCTTGGAGAACATAGAGGTTTGTTATCAAAGTCTCTAGAGAAAATAATGGCCTTGAACTCTGAAAAGAATGCTAAGATGCACATCATTTGCTTAAACCCTAAAGAATATTATATTTTAGTAATAATGTGAGATAATTAAAGCATAAATATTTCATGAGTTAAAAAAGTGTCACATGAGAGATACAAAATGATATGAAATCATTGAAGGAGGGAGACATTTATTTTAAGAGAAAGTAATAAAGCTTCCTAATAGAAGTCAGGATGGATCAGGGATATTAAAGAACATGGTTAGGATTGTGACAGGTAAAAATTGAGTAGAAAAAAGGACAGACACAGGGAAAGACAGAAGGGCAATACTCTTTGTCCCTAAAACTCAACTCTTTAATCATATATATTACCTGTATACAAGTAGTTTCAGGGTGATAATTCCCTAAATTGATAAACTGATCCTTAAAACTCTCCCATAAAGGAAAGAGAGATCTCTTCTTAGTTTACTTTTGTTATTACTAATCATGTATATTTTAATTGTATCTGCAGCATAAAATAGTTTTTTCTGTGTAACTGGCTCTTTACTTAAGTTCTGAAGTAGAAAAGAGTAAGAAAACATTTCCAAACCAAGTTTCCCTTCCAATAATAATTACCATATATGTATGCTGACTAAAGCATTTCTCTAAGCATTTTGTGTCATTCGATCTGTATAGCAATCCTTCAAGTAATGTTCATTTTTGATTATTCCATTTGACCTCTAGTGCTATATAGCCTGAGGCATCTCCTAATCACCAGACTGAGGTAACTAAAAGTTAGGCATCTTGGTAAGACTGTTCACAGAAATGTTCCAGAGAAGGTAAATAATTTTTCCAAGCTCTGTTGGTGTTTTTGCTCTCCTTTGCATTTGTGTTCATTGCTTCTGATTCATCAGTTTTTGCCCTTTATCAGTTAACACATTTTCAACTTTAAACAAATCAGGCCCCAATAAAGGATTTTCTTCTCAGGCCTCTCAATGGTCTTAATGGTAATCAATAGGGATGAATCTACACATTCTTCACAAACAATTTTATGAAAAACAGGCTTTAGGTGCCTTTCCTTATTTTTTATTAAAAACAAAAAATGAAATGATAGGAATTAACTTTACCCAACATAAAACTTCTTCCAAAGAAATACAGACTAGATTCTTAGAGAAACTGTGAAAGTGATGAAGGCTTTTATACACATATTTGTATGCACACATAATATACATACTATAAGTCTGTGTATGAATATGTACACTACCATACCAGTGTTTTTCTCTTCATTGAACTTGTGGTTTACAATGACATACAGAAGACATGAATACCATTTCATTATTTGTTAAGCACTTCAAAACCACTATAATAGCATGATTCCAAAAATGATGTATAAAAGAATACAGAGAACTGAAGGAGTGATAACAACAAAATATTGAAAGTTTGAAAGCATATGGATAGTGGGAACAAATTTATTGTTTCTGAGAAAGCTGAATTCAAAGGTTGTGATTGGTCAAGTTGAAAACTTCATTTACTGCACACATTCTCCAGAAAGGTATATTAATTATCAAGCATCTCAGGACATGAGAGCCATAGTTATTAATAAAATACAGAGGCCTTGTTTGGTAAGTCACTAAATTTCAAGGTTCCCACCCTGAATAACCCAAGTATAAGACTGGAGGTTTATGGACTCTGGACATAGACTACACTACATGGGAATACTGTGTGCTAATGGCAGTGAAGAGCAGCTCTCTACCCAGTAAGAGTTGCACCCAACGTCATTGTACCCAGCACCACTCCCCAAGGTCAGCATCCTTTGGCCACTTGCTTCAAAGGCTTTTCTCTGAAAAATTGTTAACATAGTGTTGGGAATTATTTAAAAAGGATACTATAATGTCATGTTCAGGGAAGCTCACAAAATGAAAACTATCCATTGCTCAGAAATTGCAAGACATATTTTTGCTCTCCCTCTTTTACTCAGGAGCAGAAAGCCAACATGAATTGGTCATCTGAGCAAACTCTCTAACATGGAAGATCAGACCAAAGCAAATAAAAAGATATTAAAAATGCAAAATGTGACTTAGAAAGGAGAAAAAAATACTGTAAAACCTCCCACACATGTAATTTATATCCTGACAGAAATGAAATAATAGCTAATCTCTGAAATTTAAGAAAACAAAACTAAAAAACCTTTATTAAAACTAGAGAGGGCTACTGGAATTAGAAAAAATATGATAGTTAAATGAAAACAAAAATAGAATACTAGACAGAGAATAAAGAACATCCTATAAAAAATTAATAGAAAAAATGATAATAAAGAAAATGCAGAGAAAATGCAGAACAACACAGATATCACTTACAGAACTCCTAAGTCCAAATAATAGAAGGTCCAGATGGAGAAGGAAGAAAAACAGATGGTAGGAAATAATTAATAAAATTATTAAAATATTTCCCAGAACTGAAGGACATGAATTGCCAAATTTAGAGAGATCAACCAGCACTCAGTAAAATGAATTATAATAGGCTCATACCATGACACATTGCGAAATTTAAAAATATTGAAGGCAAAGAGAATTTTCTCCAGCCTTCCAGAAAGAAAAATACAATGTTCAGTCACACGAAATAGATTAGGAATTAGAATTGCTTCTGACTTCTCAGCAGCAACAGGGAAAGCAAGAAGGCCATAAATCAGAACAGCATTCTAAAGGGAAAGTATCTTGCTGTGAAGTTCTGATGCTGTGAAGTTCCCAGCCCAAGCCCTGCTGCTGTGTAAGGTAGGGCACTTATTTCTCACCATACAGATATTTATGTTTTGGCTTGCTCATGAAAACTGGAGGGAGGCAATAATAAACTTATAAACAAAGAATTCAGAGTTCTCTTTCACATATACCTTTAGAACTTTTTAGTGCCTGGTTTACAGCGCACCCTTCAGATTCCCTACCTATTGTGAAATTCCTGGACTTGCAAATATTGCAATATGGAGATTCCTGAGAGCATTTCACCGCCCTTAAAATATGCTGTCTTTTTCTACTTTCTAGTCATCAGAAAGGGCTCAACTTACCCATCTTCTCATGCAAGAGAACCTTTCCTTTATACCTTGCATTTCATTATTTTAATACAAAAGTAGATCCTCTTTCACTACCAATACCTATCAAAGTCATTGCACTTTGGCAGAACTGTGTCTTTTCTGAATAACACTTGAGTAAAATTGTGATTATGCAGCTACTTGTTTGAATATTTGTTTAAATCTATGCCTCAAAGATCTGTGTTCCATGAAAACAAAGGTGTTTGTTTTTTTGTAAGGGTAACTGCCCTCATGGTCTAATACCATTCCTATTCAATCTTGATAATTGAATAAGTAAATGTTTGATACATTAGTTGGTATTTTTTACAAGAATTTTAAAAATATATCATCAAATTGTACTAGAACAAAATATTTTTAAAGGTGTTATGTATTTATAGATATATGTAATATGCGTACTGCTTTAATATATGTATATATTACATATGGAGAACTATTCAGCAAAAACCATTTTAAAAGACCATAAGTTGGATTGGGGTGCCTCAGATGATTTGGGCATAGAAGTAGTCTCCAAAGTTTGGAATTGAAATAGCTGGAGAATAGCTACTCAGTGAGATTCATGATTGAGGGAACATACTGAGGTTCAATACTGAATAATCAGAGACTTAGAGAGAGTCAGAGAGTCTCATTACCAAGACAGAGAGTAAGAAAAAAAATTATATAGGTCTGAACCTATACCCTTGGCTGGTGAGGGCAAGTCAGTGGGGAAGTATCATACCAAGGGAGAAAAAAGAGAGAGATATCTTACAAAATTATTACAGAAATGATGTCAGAGGGAAAAGCCAGTCTAAATTTAGTTGAATATGGAAATGCATACTCTGCAGCTGTGTGAGAAGGAATCAGATTTTCTCAAATTATAAGCAGAGCAGCAGGGAGCCATCTTTTGGGGTCTCCCTAAGCCTAATTCCCTAAGTCTGAACAATAGAGAAACATAATTCCTTGCATCTCATCTTCATTTTGCCTTGGATGTTTCAGCAAAGTGTGCCACAGAGGAATGCCCCTGTAGTAAACCATCTGAATAATTTATAGAGTAATATTGTTGCCAGTCTAAAGTAAGAAAAATCCTTGGCCTACAGAAGGAATGGAATAGGACCTTTCTCACTGACAAGGCGTATGATGCCTTTGCCCTGAAGATTCCTGGGTGCATGCAAGGTCCCTGCCCATATCTGACAAAGTTTGGTCATCTGGGAAGGAGATGTCCCAACACCAGGCTCTCTGCAATATGAGGGGACTTGCAGGTTCTAGGCCAGACATGGAATTTTTGTATACAAATAAAAGGACATTGAACAATGTACTTTTGAATGATGGGTCAACCATTGAAGAAATTAAGGGGGAAATAAAAAATCAACTATAATGAAATGAATATCAAAATACTGGGATGCTCTGAAGGCCAGGATTAGAAGAAAGTTTTAAAAAATAGGTATCTCTTTTTAATATGCATTTGTATGCAATTTGCTAAAATTGATCAAGTGGGTTTCATCCTGGGGATGCAAGGTTGGTTCAACATCTGGAAATCAATAAATGTAATTCACCACATCAATAGACTTAAAGTCAAGAACCACATGGTTAATTCAATAGATTCAGAGAAAGCATTTGATAAAATACAGCACCCGTTCATGCTCAAAACACTAGAAAAAATAGGGATAATAGGAGCTTTCCTTAACATTGTAAAGGCTATCTATGCTAAACCCACAGCTAGCATCATTCTAAATGGAGAAAAATTGAAAGCAATCCCCCTGAGAACTGGAACAAGGCAGGGATGCCCTCTTTGCCACTACTATTCAACATTGTCCTTGAATCTCTAGCCAGAGCAATTAGACAGACCAAAGAAATTAGAGGAATACAAAGAGGAAAAGAAGAGCTCAAACTATCCCTATTTGCTGATGACATGATTCTCTATTTAGAAGACCCTAAGAATTCTACCTGAAAACTTCTGGAACTCATAAATGAATTCAGTAAAGTAGCAGGATATAAAATTAATGCTTATAAATCTAATGCATTTTTATTCGTAAGTGATGCATCCTTTGAGAGAGAAATTAGGAAAACTACCCGATTCACAATAACCTCAAAAAAAAAATACTTGGGAATAAATCTAACAAAAGAAGTGAAAGACCTGTACAATGAGAACTACAGAACAATAAAGAAAGAAATTAAGGAAAGTCTGAGAAGATGGAAGGATCTCCCATGTTCTTGGATAGGCAGAATTAATAGAGTCAAAATGGCCATACTACCAAAAGTGCTAAACAAATTCAATGCAATTCCAATTAAAATTCCAATGATGGACCTCATAGAAATAGAGCAAGCAATCATGAAATTCATTTGGAGGAATAAGAGACCAAGAATAGCTGAAGCAGTTCTTAGCAGGAAGAGTGAAGCAGGGGGTATCACAATACCAGACCTTCAACTATGTTACAGAGCAATAGTAACAAAAACAGCATGGTATTGGCACCAAAATAGACAGGTAGATCAATGGTACAGAATAGAGGACACAGAGACAAACCCACATAAATACAGGTATCTCATACTTGACAAAGGAGCCAAAAACATGCAATGCAGAAAAGACAGCCTCTTCAACAAATGGTGCTGGGAAAACTGGAAATCCATATGCAGCAAAATGAAACTAAACACATATCTCTCACCCTATACAAAACTCAACTCAAAGTGGATCAAGGACCTAGGAATTAGACCAGAGACTCTGCCCCTAATAGAAGAGAAAATAGGTCCAAATCTTCATCACGTTGGCCTAGGACCAGACTTCCTTAACATGACTCCCAAAGAGCAAGAAATAAAAGCAGGAATCAATGATTAGGATAGAGTCAAACTAAAAAGCTTTTTCTCAGCAAAGGAAACAATCAGCAATGTGAAGAGAGAGCCTTCAGAGTGGGAGAAAATCTTTGCTACACACACTTCAGACAGAGCACTAATCTCCACAATCTACAAAGTACTCAAAAATCTTTACACTAAGAACACTAATAACCCAATCAATAAATGGGCCAAGGAAATGAACAGACACTTTACAGAGGAAGATCTACAAGCAATCAACCGATTCATGAAAAAATGTTCAACATCCCTTGTTATAAGAGAAATGCAAATCAAATCCACCTTAAGATTTCATCTTACCCCAATAAGAATGTCTTTTATTAAGAATACAGGCAACAACAGGTGTTGGAGGATGTGGGGAAAAGGGTACACTCATACATTGCTGGTGGGATTGCAAGTTGGTGCAGCCACTCTGGAAAGCAGTGTGGAGATTCCTTAGAAAACTTGGAATGGATCCACCATTTGACCCAGCTATCCCACTCCTTGGCCTATACCCAAAGGACTTAAAATCAGATTACTACAGTGATGCAGTCACATCAATGTTCATAGCTGCTCAATTCACAATAGTTAGATTGTGGAACCAACCTAGATGCCCTTCAATAGATGAATGGATAAAGAAACTGTGGTATATATACACAATGGAATATTACTCAGCCATAAAGAAGAATCTCACTTAGCATAACAGTCTCCAACATCATCCATTTACCTACAAATGCCATAATTTTATTCTTCTGATATTGTGAGTTTTTTCTCCTCTAAATTTTTCTTCGCAGATATTTTGGTCACAGCAAGGAAATGCTGGCTAACAAAATTCAACCTTCTTAATATGAAAACTCTGAAGAACTATGAATAGAAAGAACTTACCACAACATCATAAGGAATATGTATGACACAAACCAAATCCAATATCATACTGCATGAGAAATAACTTGAAAACATTTTTACTACAATAAGGAAAAAGACAAAGATGTCCACTTACACCATTCCCTTTTAACATGGTACCTGAAATTTAGCCAGAACAATTAGGCAAGAGAAAAATAAAATGATACAAATAGGAAGAGGAGAAATCAAATTGCCACTATCTGCAGATGAAGTTGTCCTACAATTAGGAAAATAGTTCTAAAAGTTCCAACAGAAAGATATGATAAATTAAACAAAATAACATTATGCAAAATCCATATACAAAAATGAATAGCTTTGTATATAAAAATAATTAATGTACTGAGAAAAAAATCAGAAAAATAATCACATTTAAAAAAGCTTAAAAAATTACTTAGAAATAAAACTAAATGAGAGAATTCTGAAGAAAGAAAATGGAAACACTTCCCATGTTGATGGGTAAAAACAATTGCTAGTATTAAAATGGCCATACTACAAAATAAAACAATCTACAGATTCAATGCCCTCCCAATCAAAATACCAATGATATTATTCATACAACTGGAAAAATAATCTAAAATTTTATATTGTGGAACCAAAGACCCCAAACACCCAAAGAAATTCTGAACAAAAACAGCAATGCTAGAGGCATCACAACACTAGATTTGATATATGCTACAAAACCATAATAGCAAAAAGAGCATAGTACTGGCCTAAGGACAGACACAAGGGCCAATAGAACAAAATAGAAGACACACACACAAACTCACACAACTATAGTCATCTGATTCTTGACATAGGTGCTAAAAACAAACATTGGAGAAAAGACAAGTTCTTTAACAAGTTTTATGGGAAAACTGGATAACTATATGAAAATCAAGACACAGAGAGAAAATCTTGGCCAACTACTCCTCTAAGGGAAGACTAGTATACAGCATATATAAAGAACTCAAGAACCTGAACATAAGAAAAAATATCCCAATCAATGAATGGGAAAATGAAGTGAACAAACACTTTTACAAAGGATTAAAAATGCCCAATAACTATATGAAAAAAAGTTTAAGATCTTTTGCCATCCTTAAAATGCAAATAAAAACTACATAGAAATTCTACCTCCCTATGTTAAGAATGGCAAGCATCAGTAATACCCAAAACAATAAATGCTGGTGAATATGCCGGGATAAAGGAACTTTTATAAAGTACTAGTGGAAATGTAAATTAGTGCAGTCACTATGTAAATAAATATGGAGTTTCTACAAAAACTTAACAATAGATCTACCTTATAATCAAGGTATACCACTCCTTGGTATTTATCCAAAAGGATTAAAGTCAACTTACCTTAGAGATATATGCATACACATTATACCCATGTTAACTGAAGCAAAATCCATGTAGATAATTTATGGAATCAGCTGAGGTGTGCATTAACAAATGATTGGAGAAAGAAGATGTTTTATATGTATTTTATATGTACTTACATATAATGTATATATAAAATGTGTGTATGTTGTGTATATGTATTTATATGATGGTGTTTTATTTAACCTCTTTAAAGGAATCAAATCATACTATTTGCAGGAAAATACATGGAACTATGGACCATAATTTTGAACAAAAAGTCAGTCTGAGAGGGAAAAGTATTTTTTCTCATATGAAGAAACTAGAAGGAAAAACTAACAAATGAAAATGAGACTCCATGAAATTAGAAGGGAGACCAATAGAGCAAAGGGAGGACATCAGGTGAAGTGAAGAATGCAGGTAGGGTAGGTACTGTGGTGTGAAGTACATAAAATTAGGGTTTTATGTTGACACAAATAGGCCACAATGAAACTCATCCTCTTGAATAATATGTACCAATAAAAAATTGCCACTGGAGAAAATAAAATCCCACAAGTTGAACATAAAATATTTCCTATGAGAATTTTACATAAGAAAATGTATGATGAGAAATGGTATTTTGTTTATAATGATCTATTAAAATATTTTAGCACTGGGATGTGGGAACAGTAAAATGTTTCAAACTGAAAATGTACAAATTACTTATATAAAATATAGTTTACAAAAATATGACATAACAAAAGTTGTAATGTATATAAAATATCAAATTTATTTTCCTGATTTCCATTTTGCCTAAGAACATTGGTTATAAGACCTTTTAGTAATTTATATATCATCCTTATGAGTAAGCTTTATCTTTATTTTAAACTCTTCTCCACAGGGAATAGTTTATCTTTAAGCCTTAGTATAATTTTTATTGGTGATATGTTATAGAATATGTTTTCCAGTGGTTAATTTTAATTAACTAAATAATTAAATATTTATATTTGCTTCTTCATTTCTCAACTAAGGGAAAAATTGGCAACATAAAACATATTTAGATGATGTTTACAGAGAAAGAGAATGGCAATGAGCATAATATTTAAATCTCAGATTTTAATTGATACCATTAGCCATATCATGTAAGAATTTCAAAAGGAATTAAGGTATAACTTAACTATTAGATTAAGTACTGTGATATTCTATATTGCAATAAAAAATTGTGGACTCAATAATTAGGAGGATGCATTTAAAATAAATTTAACTTACGGAATTAGAAAAAATACAAACAATATATTTTATGTATAAAAGTGAAACAGGAAGCAGGAATTAAAATGAATTCTTAAAGTGAATATAAGCATAGATTACTTTTTCTTTATTTGTTTTCTTTGGGAGATAGAACCCAGAGCCTTGTGCATGCTAAACATGTGCTTTACCCCTGATATACACCTCCATTCCCTATTCAGTGAATATTTTCATTGCTATCATAGCTCTATAACTTTGAATGGTATTGGAAATATTTGTGACTATGAGACTCTTTCTTTGTAAACCATTAATTGATTCCCACTTAGTTTTCATTTGGGCTCATCAAGCTGGCAGATAAAATTCTTAACTCAGGCATAAAAATGAACATATAAGAAATACTGTGAAAGATGTGTTGAATGACTATTTCCTGTCAAATGGAGCTACTCTCCAAAATGCAGTAAGAATTACTATTATTTTCCCTTTCATAAGGAAAAAAATTCAACCCTTCCTATATAGTAATTCTTACTGCCATTTTGGAGAGTTTGACTACATTTGACAGGAAATAAATTGTCATTCTGGATTATTGATCAAGCATTAATTTGAGAAAAGGAGTGAATCACAAACATTCATTATAAAGGTATGCATAAAATACTGTCCACAATAAAACTGGAGTAGGTAGCTCCATAGACAAGTTTTTACTTCAGGGACACTAAAAAATATGAGCATAAATTGTCAAAATCTACTTTATACAAACTAAGAGAAGGTTTGATTTTTTAAAAGTAACTTAAAATGGTAGGAATACTTTGCTGCATTTATAGTTGCCCCTGTTATTTTACCTTTCCCATTTCAATGGTAGTCGTGAAGACTTCAGCCCATGTTTCCAGAAATTCTGTCTATGAAAATTACAAAACTGAAATGAAAAATTTACTAGAGGCTTTCAAAAAAATAGGTTTTGGTAAAAGAAAGAATGAAAAAGCTTGAAATTAGATCAAGTCTACTGTCAGTATAACTATTTAGAATTAAATTAAAAATTAAGAGGTTTATTATAATAATGAGAGGAACCATCGTGAAAATAACTAAAGATAATATGAGAGGAATGAAAAAAAATCAAAATGACACAAAAAATCAATTCAACAAACCATAGAAAGAAATTTATACATGTGGAAAAATTGAAAAAAGGAAAAGTGCTTCCCTCTTTATCATTAATTACTTTAAATGTAAATAGATCATACTTCAATAAAATCACAGATTTAAAAATAGTTAAAAAAGGTAATGTAAATACCTTGCAGTCTATGAGAAGCTTAAACTACATTAAAAAAACAAATAGGATGAAAGTGAAAAGGTCGAAAATATTCCATTTTAATAGTAATCAAAAAAGAGATGGTATGGATATAATAATATTGAACAAAATGGACAAAACCTAAAGTCTAAAAAATATAGTATATGTCTTCTTTTATGTTTATAGAATACAAGTGAAGAAAGAAAGCTATGATATTATGATATATATATGGGGTCTTGTCCAGTTTCTGGATCATAATTCCCTCCTGAAAGCAGACAATAGAAATTAGTTTCTCTTCCCTAAGAATCATCAAATCTCTAATCCCCCTACCAACTTTGAAATTGGTTATACATGAATTCTAAGAGAATTTCATTTCAGAAGGGGTCCTGCCCCACAACCATGAGAAATGAATGGTAAAGAGCTTGAAACAATAGGCTCCACTGGGTTTCCCCACCCTATTAACATTAGATCATACTCTCTTTGTCCAAGCACATTTCAAGATGGTTGTCTATGCTTCAATCTTTTGCCTAAGCAATGAAGTCTCCTTAAACACCTGAAAAGTCAGGGTTCAGAGATTTTTCAGACTAACTAAACATCTGAAGTTCCCTGGAGAGTGGTGCAGGGAAAGAAACCTCTGGTCCCCTTTCCATATACCTTGCCCTGTACATCTCTTTTCATGTGGCCTTTGTAAAATTAATAATAAATAATAAATGCATTTCCCTGAGTTTTGTGAGCTACTTTATCAAATTAATCAACCCTAATGAGGGGAATTTTTGAATTCCAATTTTTAGCCAGTTGGTCAGAAACACAAGTAAAAAAACCTGAGGCTTTCATGTAGCACCTGATGGGGGTTGTGGTTTTGAGGACTGGGTCTTCCATCTGTGGCATCTGAAAATGTAGATAGTGTCAGAAGTAATTTGATTAGAGAATATACAGATGGCTTCCATTGTAGAATTAAATACTTGCTTCTGGTGAGGAAAGAATACACACATGAGGGTCAGAGAAGTGATTGGTATGGAGTCTATAGCAGAAGAAATAATCTGAGTTCATTTTTTCTACATAAGTATAGAGTTAGTTATTGTGGTATGGGATCAGAAGAAAGAATTATTTTTTTCCTGTATTGGGGACAAACTGAAATTTTCCAGAATTTCACACAATTAAATATCTCTTGGAGGAAGATGTATATATTTCACATTATACATAATGTAAGAGTTCTCACATAAGCTATATAGTATTCCTCATATTTAAACACAAAATTGAGTGGAGGGAAATTACAATAGAGAAAAATTACTTCAATCAAAGTGAAAAGAAAAGTTTACTTTTGAGATTTTAATTGTGAAAAAGTAAATACAGCAAAAAGGAATCTGCTATGGAACATATAGTACAATGAACCAATGGGGAACTAGATAACAGTTTACCAATACAAAAAGGCCATGCAATTTTAGGTGTTGACTTCTACACCTAGACTCTATCTCCAGAGCCAACAAACTCATTTTTTAATATTTTATAGTTAATAATATAATGTGTAAGTATGTCTTCCATGTATTTTATAAAATATTTTGAATACAATCTATTTTTTGACTAAAATACCAAATTTTAATTTTAAATTATATGTTATCACCAGTGCTACTAGAGATATGAAAGTAAAGATTTTCATTTGCTTGTTTCTTAGTTTGCCGTGTGGGGACTAAGCAGAGAAGGAAATAAGAATGTCTATGAAAGATAGCTATGACTCCAGCAGTATAGAAATGATAGAGGAAATTTCCAAAAGCTTAGGGGCAAAGGTGAGGAAACTATAGCAATTCTTTATTTTCAAAGTGTTTTTCTAGGAGGATTTTGTTTTGTATTTAATGAATTTTTTTATCATTGTTGTTAAAACAACTCAGCAAAGGCTGAGGTAGTATAAATGAATGTCAATGTTCTACCTTTATTCAAAGACAAATAATACCTATGTGTAGATCTTAAATATGTTCCTAATGGAAGCCACAAGAGGGCAAACAATAGAATTATCAATTTTCAGTTGCTTTTAAGTAGGGACAAGTCTATCCATAACTTTCCTTTTTCTCAATTTTGTAAAGTACAAGTGAGAAATTAAGAAATTCCTGAGCAGAATGGCATAAAGTTCTTACAGTTCAGGGTCAGAGAAACTAAGGAAAAATATAATAAAATTAAGAATTAGAAAGAAGAGAAAGAGAGTATCCTAAATATTTTCTAAAATAAATGATCATAAATATACATAATCTAATATAAATTTTAAATTTTCCTAATCATCTTTTTCCTGCTTTTAACAATGCTACCAATATTTTGCACTTATTTGGAGAAAACAATATTTATAGTATATATTCTCACAAAGAATATAACCTGCTTGTGTATAGTTTCTTTATCAAGTCAGAATATAGTTCTTACTGTATGTTATAGAGTAAACCATATTTCAAAGTCTTTTGAATAGCTATGTGACCTAATTTTTTTATTCTTTAACTTTTTAACAAGGGTCATTTCTAAATTGCATGGTCTCCAATTTCATTAGCTGACCTGTGAATTTTGAGTTATAAATGATACAATTTTTAAATATGAATTAATATACTTTCTCTTACTTCTATTAACATGGCTTCAGAAGAGAGAAAGCTTTAGGAACATTATTAAATACTATAGGACTCAATCAATCCATATCATGTTTTTCATTTAAGTTACCAATATATTCTCTTAAAAGTTGCTATGCTTTTTAAAATTGAATTATCTAACACAAGATATTGACTGAATTAGATATATTTTGACAAAATCAGATCATTACTATTTATGTGTCAGTTGTATGTCTTTCTGAAACAATATTTTTAATGGAATAATTCCTTGTAACAATTTAATAATTTTGAAGAGTACCTCAGGTCAAGCAATTTATATGAGTAGATCCATTCTTCAAATTATGATTTTTCTTTTCATTAAAAACTGAAAACAATAGTAATTGCAAATAAAAAACAATGAGCAAAATATCCTCAGAGCTGACAATAATTGTGTTAGCATACCTTCTGTAAAATCTCCAAGCAAAACAGAAAGTAATCAGTGTCATTTTATTGACTAAAATGTTAGTGTTTTAGTATGCACATCAATAAAAATGGGAAGTGTTTAGTCTATGCTTTTCACATACTATTAGAAATATTTGAATTTTGAGCTCTATATTTGATGAAATCTTAGAGTGGAACCAGCATCATACCTAGCATGGTGACTCAGTCTGTCTCTCTGAGAATGTTCACACACAGTCCCACTTACAAGTGTGTCTTTCTCTGAATAATAAATCTTTTGCTGTGGTACTCATGCTGACATGTCCTTGAATTCTTTTCTGTGACATGATCAAAAATCTGGAAGATCTCCTCTGGAAGGTCTCCTCTGTTTCTGGAGACCTCCTCAGACCCCTATGTAATGACATCATCTTTATTGGAGCCATGCAGGAGGAAAATTGCTGACAATTAGACACCAGATTGCAAACAATGTAAAGATGACAGCAATGCAAGGATTCCAATGCATCCCAACTACTGAGACTAGTCTCTCTCTGTCCCCATTACATCAGACAGGCAAAAACTTTAAATCACAAGAGCTAGAGGCAACACCCCCTTTCCAGTTTGACTTAGCCATCCCTTAAAAGGGATACATGGATTGTACATAGATGAACTATATATAGACAGGCTTTCCATCATCTGTGAACCCTTAAGTATCAAAGATCTGAACAGATGGTGTTTGAGGGGGTAAAACAGGCATCTGGTGATACAGACAGAACACTGCATCTTAAAAGAGAAATGCTTTTCTCTTTTGGAATACAAAACAAACAACTTATGAACACCCAGTCCATGTCCTTGCAGCCCAGTCCTTGCCTGCAGCTTGACTGTTGGTTGATGTAAAAGCAATAAACCACAAGATAACTATGATGCATCTTGAGGAATTAGTCCTTTAGAGAGTGTGCACATTAGAGGTTTTAGTGCATGAGAAATGACTTTGCCCTCATTATAATAGTAAAATGCATGAATCTATATGGAAATTTACAATGCTAATGAGACATGAAACATAGGAAATGGCATGATTAGAACATGGGAGAACAAAGTGAAAGTGAAAGATTATATAATCCAGCCCTGCTTCCATCTATTTTCTGTCCTATAGCTATTGTCCCCCATAAACGTTAAAACCTCAGACCAAGGTGAGGCAACTCCCTTTCTCTGATATCACTTGCATCTCCATTCTCAACTGGGTACTTTCCTTTTATAATAATATTTTTTTGTTTTTCTGCTCATATAAAACAAAAAGAACCCAGCATTATTGCTTAAAAACAGCAGGTTTATCCTACTGATGTTGTTTTTGTATGTTTATGTTAATATAAAAGATCTAATCTGTAGAATGTAATTTAAAAACAGTAGATGGCCTTTCATAAAGGTCTTCAAGTAAGAGCATGCACAATTTGATTATACGGAGGGAGAGACACCATATCCAAACTCTATTAGGCTTTTATCTGTAATTTGGAGGTGAAAGGAAGAGACTACTAAATTGTTCCTGTGTGTTGTTGAGGAATTTCTGACATGTAGAATGGAGAATGTGAGGTAGTCAGTGCTTCCATACTGAGAACAAGTTTCTGCTAAGAGGATAGTGGGAAAGAATTCCTATCTGAATTTCCAAAGATTCCAGGGATCCTGGTTCCAGTCCCTGTCTGCAGAGTAGGTGCAGTTCTACATCATATCTTTTGCTGGCTTTATAATACAAGCTAGATGCTAAATTCTCTTGCCATTGTTACTTAGAAAAGTTTGAGTTGATTTATGTTCCTGGAAATACAATCATAAATAAAAAAAAATATTAACACAACTATGGAAATTGCTGTTATCATAGACATGTATAGTATTAATTTGAGTTCGACAGAGCAACAGGAACATAGTATATAAGTAAAGAGAAATGATTTGCACCTCACTCCTTAATATATGTAAATAGATGTGGAATTGTGTAACACACACACACATACACACACACAGTGCTTAAGAGATAATGGATAATCTTCATTTCTCTTTGTCAAAATAATGTTGCTTCAAATATGTCACATCTCCATATTTGTTAGGTTCTGTTGACATAATTATAAACTATGTAATTGCATATCACATATTTATACTATTTTAAGAATTAACCTGAAAATTTTCATAGATGACATCAGAGTATTTTAGACTGCCCAGAAAATAAAAATGCAATTTTTCTTATGCAAAGAAAGCTGACTTAATTTTACTAATGATATGTAAATGAGAAACATTAACACACCTTAAATTTCACATATTTATATGAAAATATATAAATATAGAAAAATTAATATACCTATCTGATTCTCCTTATTAGTATTTTTGCAGTTAATAACTCAAATCAAAACTAGAATTCAATATGCAATGTCAGGTTTTTATTAAAACATTGGGTTCATTTTAAACAATTATGATATTTAAAACTACAAACAAAATTATATGTCTAATAATTACTATTAAAAAGAAAAAAATTTAATATGAAAATATTCACAGCCTTTATGACATTGCCTTCCATTTCTTACCTTTCTTTATTACTTAAAAATGATATTTTGTGCTTAATGGCATGTGGAAGAAGAGGTGTGTAATTAATCTAGTATTTAACAAATACTAGTGTAAGAAAGAAAAGAAAAGCCACATGGTCTAGGTATGTGTAAGACATTGGCAAAAAAATGATTTTAAGGATGCAGGTCATTGATAGAAAATTGAGGTTTTTAGTAGTGTCAGTGTAGATATTAACCAACCTAGTAATCATTTTCCATGCTGAGGATCAAGTTCCACCACTGATCTACATACATTCTCAGCCCATAAAAACAGTATTAATAAGGCTGATTTTACTTGTAACAGATGAGAACCACACATAAACTAGCCATATACAAAATAAAGAATCTCATAATTGTAACTCAAACCAGCAATGTAGTAGAGTCACAGGGTTTCTTTAAAACTGCCTTTGAGACAAAATAATTGACTAATTTGTAGGAAAACAACAGGTATGATAACCCTGAGAGTAAACACATAGAAACAAAGGAAACCAATTAAGAGATATGTCAAGAAGGAACAATCTATGGGATTAACTCCTGAAAGGTTCTACTGAAATTGTAAAGCTAGAATTTACAATCATAGCTTTCTCAATGTTTATCAGAAGGGAAATTGATTTAGTAGGATGGCACACTAAGATAAAGTTTGCCAAATCATTGATCCCAGTGCCCACATTAACATAGAATGGACTCATAGATGAAGCTCCTCTGAATGGGGTGATTGCCATGACATTTCCAGAAGTAAGATCAGAATCTTCCCAAACTGATGTGAAGGAAGAGTTAAGCATCAAATTGGTGAAAAACTGGTGAAGACTGCAAAGGGTGCACCCCAGTTCTGGTAAATATAAAACAGTAATAAATTTGGAAGCTGTGTTAATTTTCCTTTGTTGTTTTCTGCCTGGAGATGATCCTTTCTCTCTCTCTTGAGAGTTCTTTGCTTGAGACTTATTTTAACTTAAAATAAAATTCTCTTGCTTGGCTTTTTGTGTCTGACACTAAGTTTTCTCTCTTTAGGACATAAGAACCAAAGTCAGGAGCTTTGTCTCCAAATTTGCCTGTGACACTGGGATATGGCTCTTCCAGATTTCTAATTAACACATGAAATAAAGGCAATAGGAAACTGCACTAGAGTTTGGGGACTTTATGAGACTTTACTGTTTCTTGGGAAATGTGGAATAGGAAATAAAGAGCAGTGAGAATAAAGAGATAAAGTGATATTTCAGGAAGGTAAATTAATTTCTCATGTCACCTAGGATTTCAGTTTTTCTTTAAACTTATGTTTGGGTATATAATATATTTGGCTTTGTATATTTTGACTTACATTGTTAGCTTGGTTTGAGTTAGAATTTATATATTAGTGAATCCATAGATTGCCATTATTCAGTTCTGATACTCATATATCCTCAACAGAAGTAGCTCTCAAAACAAGATGAAAATATTTCCATCACCACATCAAGTTCAGTTCAGGCTTTTCTTGTTAATATACAAACTCAAAGTTCAGTGCCATACTAAATTCTATCAGGACACAGTAACTCCTGACTACAACACTCTTTGGGATCTATGGAAATACATTATTGTTCTCCTCATCAACTCCCCAAGATATATTCCAAGACCTCTAGTGGATGCTTGAACCCTTGGGAAGTATCAGATATTACATATACTCTTTTTCCTTTGCATAAAAAAGCTTAACTTCTAAATTAGGCACAAAGGTTAGAAAAGAAAAATACACTTCATGTCAAAGGAGATGTTATATAGTATTATTATTTTCCTCATACCAAAATTGTCATAAATTATGTTTTTTTTTACACGTGGAAGTAAAATCCCACCAAATCAAATATGCCTAAGACACAAAGCCGTAATCAAGTCCTGATTCCTACTCCCACAAAACACTTGTACCTGTTCTGTAGTTTGAGTAAATGAAATCAATCATACAGAATGTTCTGTTTCTGAACTATCTATTCAACATGGTTCTGACAATTATTCATGCTGAGCACTAATTATTCCATTAACATGACAACATTTTCAGTATCTGTTTACCTATTCTCCTGTTAATGGTTACTTGAATCATTTCCTGCTTGGGCTTAATATGAATAAGGCTGCAATGTACATTCATGGACAAATATTTTTGTGGGAATTTGTTTTCATTTCTCTTGGGTAAATACTTCAGAAGATAATTTCTGGGTCACAGATTTTGTAGTGTGGATCTGGAGTGTCCCCCAAAGACCCATATGTCAAAGACTTAGCCTTAAGTTTGCGGCTTCTGGAGTGTTAGAGAAAACCTTTAAAGGGACCTTGTGGAATGTCTTCGGGTCATGACCTTAAAAGGGATTGCTAGAAACTGATTTCTCTTCCTCTCTTTCACTTTCACCTCCAAGGGTGTGATTCTTTCCTTCTTTCACTTCCAAGGCTATGATTTGAGCAGATAGTTCCCAGTCATGATGTCTTGCCTAATCACAGCGCCAAAAGCAAAACAAATAGAAATGATCATGGAATGAAATATCCAACACTGTGAACCCCAAAATCATCTTTTTCAGTTGATTATGTCAGTATTTTGTTACAGTAATTGACAGTTAACAGAATAAATGAGATCTATGTTTAATTTTATAAAAGACTGCCAAACTCTTATTGAAAGCAGCATATTTTGTTACACTCCAACATCTGAATTCCACATATATCACATTTCAGCTAAATTTTGGCTTTATTATCTCTTTTAATTTGAGGCACTCTAATGGGTATAAACTGGTATCTCATGCTAATTTTAATTTTTCTAATGAATAATTATCATGAACATCATTTAGGTTCTTAGATATTCATATTCTCATTTTCAATGTTTCAGTTCTGTTTCAGTGTTTTGTCCATATTTATGTAACAATCAATGTAGACTGATGTTTAGAATTTCTTGATATACGTCTTTGCTCTGTCTCTCTGTGTGTGTGTGTGTGTGTGTGTGTGTGTGTGTGTGTGGTCTTATTCTATGGCATGCTATGCCTATTAATTTCCTTAATGGAAACTTTGGAGGAGTAGAAATTCTAGTTTTATGAAGTTAAATTTTTTTTTTACTGACACTACTTTTTATGTGCTATGTGCTTTTTGTGTGTTCGGCTGACATGGTGAAGCTATTTTCATATACTTTGTCTTTAGAGATTTTAATGTTCCAGCATTTATGTTTATATATTACTACATATAAATATAGAGAGAGTTAAATTTTACTGATAGGTTGAGTTGAAGCATAGAGATTCTCCTCCACCACCATGATGATATACTTCTCCAGAGACAATTGTTAAATATATTTCCTTTCACCATATTACTGAACTGGAGCATTCACCTAACTAGTGGAGCATTCACCTACATTATATATGTGTAAGCTTAGTTTTACATTTTTTATCTACTGTGATTTTATTTTCTTTTGGAATTAGATACTTTAAGGGTTATACCATTTTCTCCATTTTGTTTGCTTTCAAAATAGATTTGACCATTATAGTTTTGATGAATTTTCACATTTTTAGAATCATTAAAATTTCCACACAGAAAAAATGTTTTCTATAATTCTGATTGGAATTCATTTAAATCTATACATTAATTTGCAACAAATCAACATCATTACAACATTGAACTTTCTAATCCATTAATTGTTATCTCCCTGCATCTGTTTAGATTTTATAGAAAAAGTTTTTCACAACTTTTGTTAGATTGGATTTCATTTAGTTATTTTGTTACAGCTATTTTATTTTATTTTATTTTATTTTATTTTATTTTATTTTATTTTATTTTATTTTTTTATTGAACACAAATGGAGTACAGCTATTGTTTCACTGGTTGTACACAAAGTAGAGTCACACCATCTGTGCGTTCATGCATTTACACAGGGCAATGGTATCTGTCACACACTCTGTTATTAATTCTACCCCCCACCCGCCCCCACCCCTCCCTTCCCTCTATGCTAGCTATCTTTCCTCCATTCTTGCCATCTTTCCCCCCCACATTATGCATCATCATTCATTTATCAGAGAGACCATTCGGCTTTTGGATTTATGGGATTGGCTGATCTCACTTAGCATAACAGCTTCCAACATCATCCATTTACCTACAAATGTCATAATTTTATTCTTCTTTATGGCTGAGTAATATTCCATTGTGTATATATACCACAGTTTCTTTATCCATTCATCTACTGAAGGGCATCTAGGTTGATTCCATAATCTAGCTATTGTGAATTGAGCCGCTATGAACATTGATGTGGCTGCATCACTGAGGCAATCTGATTTTAAGTCCTTTGGGTATAAGCCAAGGAGTGGGATAGCAGGGTCAAATGGTGGATCCATTCCAAGTTTTCTAAGGAATCTCCACACTGCTTTCCAGAGTGGCTGCACCAACTTGCACTCCCACCAGCAATGTATGAGTGTACCCTTTTCCCCACATCCTCGCCAACACCTGTTGTTGCCTGTGTTCTTGATAAAAGACATTCTAATTGGGGTAAGATGAAATCTTAAGGTGGTTTTAATTTGCATTTCTCTTATAACGAGTGATGTTGAACATTTTTTCATAAATCTGTTACAGCTATTTTAAATGCTTTTTGGAATTGAGAAAAAAAGTTAGATTAATTTTATTGCTCTTCATTTTTCTTTTTTTGTTAGTTTTTTGAACCACTTAACCACTGAGCTACAGCCCTTGCTCATCTTACTTTTATATTGATTTTTATTTTGAGATAGGGTCTCTCTAAGTTGCTTAGGACCTTGCTAAGTTGCTGAGGCTGGCTTTGAACTTACCATCCTCCTGTCTCAGCCTCCTGAGTTGCTGGGATTACAGTGTGAGCCACCTTGTCAAATTTTTAGGATTTTATAATATGCTTCTTTCTGTCCAACTTCTTTTTGTTATACATTTTAGTAATTTCTATAATGGAAGTCTTCTGGAAATTATTTTTCAGCTTTTATCCATCTAAAAGTGTTGTTTGTAATTTACAATTCTTGAGGAACATTTTTGCTGTGTATTATATTCTTGGCGGACAGTTTATTATATTTTCATTTATTTAGCCTTTTAAAGATCTCCTTCTTTCTTTTTCTGATTTACATTCTTTTGATAAGAAATAACTATTTTTGTATTGACTTTTTTTGGGGGGGAGGGGAACCAGGAATTGAACTCAGGGGCACTCAATCACTGAGCCACATCCCCAGCCCTATTTTATATTTTATTTAGAGACAGAGTCTCACTGAGTTACTTGGCACTTTACCATTGCTAAGGCTGGCTTTGAACTCAAGATCCTCCTGTCTCAGTCTCCTGAGCCGCTGGGATACAGGCATGTGCTACTACACCCAGCTGTACTGGCTTTTAGTATGTCTTTTGGCTACCTCCTCTGAGAGTTTGTATTGTTTTCCTGTTGATGCTGTGACAAATTGCAATACATTTGGTCACTTAACATAACCTTAGTTATATATTTACAATTCTGAAAGTTGGAAGTTTGAAATGCTCTTATTGGGATAAAATCCAGACAATGGAAGGGCTGATTCCTTAACTCTCTAGGGGAGATTGTTTCCTTGCCTTTTCTATCTTCAAGAAAACTTCCACATTTCTCAGCTTGTGGTTTCTCTGTATACAAAACCAATAGTATGACATCTTCAAGTATCTCTCTTCTCTGCTGTTTCCATTGTTTCCTTTTCTGATGGTCAATTTTGTTTTTTCCTCTTTTCCTTATAGAAACTTTCGTGATTCTATTGGGCCCATCTAAATGATCCAGGATATTCTGTCCATTTCCACATCCCTTGTTTAATAACATCTGGAAAGTTTATTTTGCCATGTAAGGAAACATATTCATAGATTCTGGGAATTCAGATAGAAATATTGTAATAAGCTATTTATTCAGTCTACCAAAGTTTTTAAAAGTTCTCTCCTCAACTTTGATTTTCTTCAGTTATATTTTAAATACCTGGATATGCTTTGTTTCTTTTTCTTTCTACATAGGATTTGTTGAGCAACTTGTGTGTACATATTTTATCATATTTTGAACATCTTGTCAATTATGTCTTTAGTTATTTTTCCTGCTCCAATGGTTATTTTCTCCTTCACGGAATTCAAATTCTACATTAGAATGTTCTTATTGTTCTATAGAGAGCAAATGTATTGTTTCCAGTTATTATTATTCTTTATTTTCTCCATCTGCTTTCTTTAGTCATATTTTTTTATCAGTACTCAATTTCACTTATTTTTCCTTTCCATTTTTCTGAAAAGCCCAAGTTAAAACTTTGTTATAATATTTACATTTGGATTTTTTAAAAAAATATTTAGCCTTAATTCCTCTTCTGATCACTCAAGTTGTGTTCTTCTATATCATTTAATATATTTATCAGAGATAGTTTAAATTATTTGTTCATTCAAACATCTAAATCATTTCTACATTTGCTTCTATTAACAGTTTTATTTTAACATTTTGTATTTTTCATAATTTAATGAAATGCATTAATGAAAGAATGAGAAAAATAATATTACCTTTAAAAATGACATATCCATTCTTCAATTGACACAGTAATGTGAGTCTCTGATTCCATAGCATTGTTGATTACCTAGTTTTAAGGTTGTTGCTTTGTTTCTGGTGATTTTAGTACTGTTGAGGCACATTCCTTTTTAGCTGGGTTTAGGATCATACTATTAAGGATATTCAAACAATCATTTTGCTTTACAGCATAGCAGCTAAAATCTGTACCATGGATTAACTACCTCTACCAATTGGATTACCAAGGATTTTTAAATTTACTATCCACTCCCGTTTCTGGCTTCATGCTAAATAGGTTCTCTTTTTGCCATACTGCCCTGAATTCACCACTGAATGTCTGTAATCTAGCATTCAGTGAATGCCTGGAAAATCTTGTGAACATATTTCTCACAACTTTCCCATCCTGCCACCATCTTTTAAAAATTTTTTTATTAGTTCTTATTAGTTGTACATGATAGTAGAATGCATTTATGCATTTTGATAAGTCATACATAAATGGACTGTGATTTCTCATTTTTCCGATTGTACATATTGTAGGCTCACATCAGTTATGCAGTCATATATGTACATAAAGTAATAATGTCTGTTTCACTGTACTATCTTTCCTTCCCCCATACCCCTCCCCCTCCCTTCACTCCCCTCTACCCAATCTAAAATTAACTACTCTTCCCTAGCCACTGCCTCCCGGGTTTATTGTGAATTAATATCCCCATATGAGAGAAAATGTTTGTTTTTTGTGTGTTTGGCTTATTTCACTTAGCATGATATTCTCCAACTCCATCCATTCACCAGCAAATGCCATAATTTCATTCTTCTTTAAAGTTGGGTAATAGTCTATCATATATATATATTTATATATATGTGCAATGTGTATATATATATATATATATGCCACATTTTCCTTTGCCTGTAGTTCTTCATCCCTGGGATGGTATGATTTGCCTCATGTGCATCCCTCTCAGTTCAGCTACTCTTGGCATAGCCATGCCTGATATTAACTAGGAATCCAAATGTTGACCTGTAACAGGTTTATATGAATTGGTCTGCTACCCTTCAGCATTTAGAAGCTTTGGTTTCAAGTTAATGAAGACCCAGAGTGTCTCAATTTTATTTCTCTCAAATAATCCTACCCTGTGATCAGTCCTTAGTGTTCTCTAATTTCTTCCTCAAATTTCTATCTACCCTCACACACTCCTGCTTCATCCTTTAGACTGGATACATCACTAGTTTTACAATAGAGACTTAGGAAAAAGTTGGCAGACTGATGCATTTACTTAGATATCAGGGCCCTTCAAGACTCCAAAACATACAGGATGCAGTGGCACACACCTGTAATCCCAGATATTCAGGTGGCTGATGTATAAGAATCAGGAACTTGAGGCCAGCCTCAGTAACTAAGATCATTTCAAAAGCGGGGGAAAAAGGCAGGGGGTGGGAGGGAGACTGGGGACTTACCTCAGTGGTAAAGTGTCCTAGTTTCCAACTTCAGTATCACAATAAATAAATAAATAAATAAATAAATAAAACTCTAAAACAATAAGTCAGACAACACTTGGTCATTATTATGACTATGGATTACTATTACTATTACAAACAGATTCATTGACTCCTATATACTTGAATATATATAACCTACAAGTATCATGGTGTAATTGAAATGTTGTAAATGAAATTACAAAACCCTTTACAGAATATTAATTGAAGATAACTTTTGAACTTCTATAACTTTCCCATGCTCATATAATAACACAAGCAGTGTAACACCACATCATGTACAACCACAAGAATGGGATCCTAGTTAGAATAAGTTATACTCCATGGGGTGCATAATATGTGGAAATATACTCTACCGTCATGGATACCTAAAAAACAATAAAAAATAATTTTTGAGCATAAGAAAACATCATAGAAAATAACTTGATAAATAACAAAAGGAGTTAAATGGTGAAATAATGGATCTTCCCTATTAATGTGACACCGTGTGTCTTACTAGTTTGATCAGACTCTTAGGTGTTCTGTTTCTGACAGAAAAGATTTTTGACACTTGTCAGACAGGATCAATAATTCTATTTTTTACTTTATTGAAAAACTTGCCTCAGGGGAATTCTAGAAGGAAAGTAAAAGAGAAGATAAAACTGGACAGGGAAAAAAAAGAACATAGAATACAATGCAGTAGTTTTCAAATGATGACTATAAGCCAATTTGAATTCAGTGGAAAATAGTTAAATTCATCATAAACTAAGGGGGAAAAGATACCACATAGTACTTTTAGCAAATGGAAATTGAGGAACTGACCCAAAGTTGAGGCATATGTCAGCAAGGACTGAAAGACAAATTGTACATATTCTCTAGCTAGCACAACCTAAGCAAATCTACATTCTATGTTTCATGGCTTTTGTTTCTATAAACTGTAAGTATTCTGTAGGGTTGGGGGAGGTAGGTTAGCTACCTTCCCAGTTTTGGCCAAACTGTCATTAACTTCACTTTTCCTTATCATTTACTTATTTCCTATGTGTGCAAGCAACTAAATCTAGTCAGCCCAGATTCCCTATCTTTTCTTCATATAACAAAACTATATCTGAAACCTCTAGTTAAACTTTGATTAGGTAGCAGTTAGTTACTTAGAAATCATAAGAAATAATCTCTTCTTTGGATTTACAACATTCTTATGCAGCTAAGTAATGCCACCTGGATTTGAAAATAACATGGTTAATATCTTTAAATTTTTAAATAATATTTTAATTAAGTTCGTTCGTGTATTTAGCAAGTACATAAGGAGTGCATAGACATGGTACTAGATCAAGGAATAAAATGATTATAAAGATGTTTATCCATTCCTTTTAATGCCCATCAGGCTAGATAAGAGAAATCTCACTGTTAAGTACTTCTGAAAAATCTCAATACATAACTCAATATTAGTCATCAGTGTCACAATAATTTTAAGAGTATCATTTTTTCTTAAAAATGTAAAATTTATCATTAGAAACATTCTGAAGGTACAAAAATATGATGGATTTGTAGAGAACTAAGCATACATTAAATTATATAACCATTTACAATTGGCCCAAGGCAAGGTTCCTTATCTTCACGAATACAAGACTCAATTCTTAGGAATGTTTTAGACATTTATGTGCCTGAAGGCCCTGAAGATAGATAGCTGGATCAAAGGATTATTTTAGTTCCATTTCTCCCGTTAACAGTATATTATTATCACAGGCAATCTAAGGGCATTTAGAGCATACTTTTAAAATATGGATGTTTTCTCTCTCTTTCAGCATTAGTATGCCAATCTGTAAAATAATATGTGAATCTGTGGGTTTAAATCAAGCATAGTACTTGAAGAACTTCAAGAAAGTCATGTAAGTCTGCTTATTAGCTCATGTGAATCTTGATAAGCTAACAATAAAAGGCTATATTTGTATATATATATTCTGAAACTTTTAAAGTTTTATATTTAAAATTGAACTCTACATTCCATTAAGTTGTAAGAAAATTATACTTAAGTAATTTGAAAAACAATATGAAATACTAGAAAACATTTTATGGACATTTATTTTATACACATAGAAGATGTTTAACAGATTATAACTTTACACATTTTATATGACTTAATGTAAATTCACTTCATAGATTATTTGCATGTCTCATGCAATATTTTAAAAAATAAAGTCTGTCTTATTAAAATCAAATAACAATATTTTTTTCAAAATTATACAATTGTATTACTAAGCATGGATGGGTAGGTTTTCTCCTGAATGCAAAAAATGAAATCCATAGTCACAAGGGTGAAAGCAAAGTAATAGGACTTTTTAGAGTAATAGAAGAAAAACAGAACTCCCCAAAGGGAAGGATCCAGAGAGTGGGGTGCAAATGGGTATCTATTGTCTCAGGGTTTTTTAAAGGGATATCTAATAGTCCAGTGCAGGTGATTGGTGGGGTGAGGGATGCTGCATGAACCAATCAAGTTCTTTCAGCTCCCAACTTAATAAGCCAATCAGAAGTGCATAAGTTTAATATGTGTTAAAGGATAATAGTGTCAAAAATACATTGCAAAACTTATATATGAGTATAAATAATATTAAAATAACATTTAAAAATAAAAATGTTTCCTTCAATCATCTATTCAAAACATATATCAGATACTGGAGTATATATGTAAAGTATGCATGTGTTTGTGAATAGTATATGTGTTTGTGTGTGTATAAAATGTATTTGTACATTCTATTCATCACCTATATATCTCTAATCTATCGAATGCTATATCTTCATATTATATTCTAGTTAGCCTGACTTCTTGTTACTCACTTCTGTTCTCACTCTATTTTTATACACTAAACGCGTTTTACATGTATCTCCTAGAGTCAAAAATTGAAAAAAGCAGAACATTATTCTATCCTTTAAAATATGTCTCAAATAAATGTCATAAACACAAAAACAAGAATCTGTATAATAAACTAAATTGAAGACATACTAAAGTGAATTAAAGGCCACATATTAAATGGGAAAATTCAGTGATAATTAATTTTTTAATATACAATGAAAATAACTTCTTTCTCCAATGATAAACAATAACAGTAAAATCCATGGGGCACATTTACTGAAAAATGAAAGCATTTAATAAAAATAGATGATAGTCACAAATTTTTAGCATTATTTACAAGAATTTTATGCCATGTTGATATAAAATTATTTGGACAATATAACTAATGAGTCAAATTAGGAAATATATAATTTCCCATAGGTAATAAATTTACTGGAAAAATATGCAAATTATACAGATAAATAACTTCACAAAAGAATCACAGTTAATGTGAAAAATGCTGAAATTCTCTAATACTGGCACATAAAACATGAAAACTTTTTCTCCTTTTGGATTGGTTAAAATTTCAAAATGTGTAAACCCTAAACATTGAAGAAAATGCAAAGTCTCAATATTGATTGATAATGCAAATTCAATTTAATGCTTTCTATTAGAGTGATATAGCAGAACTTTTACCTGCATAAAACCAATAACTAAGCATATTTTAAAAAATCTGCTGGCAAAACTACAGCTCAGCTAATTGGCATAGCACTGTGTATAACAGTGTGAATTTTTGTAGTGAAAAATATTTGTGGATGGTGAATTTATTGTGTATTTAGTTGATAATAAAAATACTTTTTATATACTGATTTAAAAAGCAAAGATATCTTTAGGCTATAACACAACATTATTTTTTAATTTTAAAATATGCATTTAGACTTTATTGGATAGATGAAGTTATTTTTTTCAATTTTAGCTCTTTAAAAAATTTAATTTATATTTTCTTATGTACAATGTATCTATTATATAGCATTAGACCTTAGAGTTAATGTAAATTAAATATCAAACTCTTGAACAAATATATTATTCTCACATTTCGTATTATGGCTGTAATACTTCTACTCCAAAGTCAGTCTCAAAGTAAGTGTGTAGTATGTTTCATTATTCCTTTGCTTCTCCCATTGGAAGTTGGTTGTTCTCTCCCATTTGTAATTTTTTTAGCTAATAGAATGTTAAAAGTCAGGATGCAATTAGGAATTTGAAAAAGTATAGCTTGTATGTTATTCTTGCTTCTTAATAAATGTTAATGCGCCTGGGACATCTGGCCGAAGGAATGAGAAGCATGCAATATTCTCAGAACAGCCAGGTGAAAGTATGAGAGAGACATGGAGAGAGCAAGTCCATTCTAGACCAGATTAGCAGAGTAAGTCCTTACATATTCAATAACATAATTTAGATAAGAATTACATGAATTTTCATTCTTGATCTTTTTTGAAATTTTAATGGCTTTATTGTATAAATGATAAATATTTTACTACGTATCTTTAAGGGTACAGTTAAGTATTTCACAATACTCAATTTTGTAAATTGTAAAGTTAACAGTTTAAAGTTTTATTGTTGACATATGTATGTCCTTCTTTATTTTCTGGTCTTTAAGGATTGTTGAATTTTATGGATATGTTGGTTTATAGTTTTATCAAATTTGAAAACTTTTTTTCTTTCTATGTCTCCCTGCATTTTCAGGGCCCCAATTGCAAATATTAACTGCTGAAGTATTCCAACAGCTCACTAATGCTTTTGCTTTTCACCGTTATTTTTATTTTCATTTCATTTTAGTTTTTATTATTGTGTATTCAATATTAGGAATTATTTTTACTTATGTAGTACCTAATCTGCTGTTTTCTTCTATTGTATATTTTATGTCAGACATTGTGGCTTTCAATTTTAATGGTTCAGTTTACACTGGAGGTGAATTTCTTATATTTCTAACTAAAATATTAAATATTTTCTCAAGTATTTGAACATGTGGAATAAGTTTTTTTGTTTACTATTTCTATCATTGTCATGTCTAGTTTCATTTTAATTAATTGGTCTCTCTTTTAATTTTGTGTTTTATTCCTGATTCTTTGCATGTTTGGTGAATTTTGATTGAATAGAAAGCATCAGTGTCATGATTTTTACTTTCTTGGGCACTTATTATTATTTGCATTTCTATAAATATGTGATGCGCTTAAGTTACTGAGAAACTATTTGACCCTTCTGTATATGGCTTTTAAATTTTGTTAACAGGGATCAGAATAGTGTTTAATCTTCTAAAATTTGTCCTACTACAGAGGTAAGACTCTCATGTACCCTACCAGTGATTTCCTCCTCGAATTGTGGAGTATTTTGCTTTTGATGGTAGGAAAAGGAACTACTTCTAGTTCTCTATGCACTGCAATGATTTTTCCTACTAGCATTTCAGATTGTTCCTTTACCACCCAGATCACTTTCTCACTTGCTTCTGTTGTGAAATATAATGGATGAATATAAGTCACCCATTTACATGATTCATCTAAATCAGTTACTGTAGAAGAAAACCTTGCTAAGACTTAGATTAAGACTTGAGGAAGAACTTCTGCAGATGTCCTTAACTTTTCTGTTATGGAATTCTCTTCTTAATACTTTGTTTTTTCAAAACTGGCTATCTAAGCCTCCCTAGAATCTCAGTCCTAACCCTCAATTGAGAGAGACTGCTGGACTCTTCCTAATATCCCACTCCCTCTGTGATACTCTGAACAATTCCCTGCCAATGTCCTGTGGCAACCATAGGTCTCACAATTATAGTTTCCTTCTCTCAGGGATCACTGTCCTTCCTTTCCTGATGCTAATGTCTTAGAAAATGATTCTATACATGTTGTCTTTATTTTTAACTGTTTCAGTAAGAGGGGAAATTCTTTCCTGTACCTTCATCTGGGCTGGAAATACAAGTCTTGCAAGTGCTTGAATATCTATCATAAAACAATTATTTTTTTACAATGAGACAGGAACATTTATTATAGGATGATCAGCAAAACCTTAATATAAACATTTCTCCTATTCCTTTTTTTCTTTTTTTTTTTTTTTTTGGTACTGGGGATTGAACCCAGGGCATTCCACCACTGAACCATACCCCCAGCCCCATTTTGTATTTTATTTAGAGACAGGGTCTCACTGAGTTGCTCAGGCCCTCGCTTAGTTGCTGAGGCTGGCTTTGTACTCGTGATCCTCCTGCCTCAGCTTCCCAAGTGCTGGGATTACAGGCGTGTGCCACTGCGCCTGGCACATTCATCTTAGAAGAGGAGAAATGGCAAGATTATAGGCAGAAATACACTTATTGAGTATTTTCAACATTATTTTGAAAGTCTGGAGCTTAAATGTTCACTGACCATATTTGTTTTTATCATATTTATTTCTATACTAAAAATATTCAAGTTGAGAAACATGGAATTTTAATAATAATTGAATTTTAATAAAATTCATAAAAATGAAATTTTAAATATAGCCCCAAATTAGTGAATAATATGTGTCCATGAATAATAATGTATTTTAAATTTCTTGATTGTTGTTATGTACACCAATTCTTGCTATTCATTTTAACATAGTAATGAATTCCCTATTAAACATTCTGCTTAGCACACACAAGTCTGGTGGCATGAAATCAGTAAGGAGATTCAGAGATGACACTGTAGAGTAAAATCATTTCAAAGTATCTGATAGGAATGGAAAAACAGTTAACAATTTAAGAGTGAAAATAGTCATAATCCATGATGAATATAAATCAGGGAATGTCATGAGTTCATTTATAATGGACATGAAAATTTTAAATTTAGTCTTCTTTAAATGTCTATCTTGTTAAGTATAATAGCATGGTGAATGATTCTTTATTTATAGTCTTTTGATTATGTATGCTTTCTAATTGTACTGTTTTGTTTTTCATATTTAAGAAAGCAGTAAAGAAATGGATAACTGCAGTGGTGTGGATATGGTTTGAATATGTCCCCTAAAGTTTTATGTATTGGAAGTTAAGTCCTCAGGGTGGTGTTGTTAGAAGGTAGTGACACTCTTAACGGGTAAAGCCTCCTTTGGAAGGTATTAGCATAGTTTTTGTAAGATCCAATCATATTCTGGCTTCCTGTCCCATCATGTGATCTCTCCCTCTTGCACTTCTACCACAATACAGCTAGGCTGGCCCAGACCAGAGTAAGAATTATGATGTTTGGACTGTCAGCCTCCCAAACTGTAAGCTAAATAAAATTCTCTTCTTTATAACTATCCGTTCTGAGCTATTTTGTTATAGTAACGGAAAAAATAAAGAATATAATAACTTTGGTATAATACAGCTTGCAAATTTAAATGACTCTATTGCATAGTAATGAACTTAGTTTTTGTATTTGATCTAAAAGAGGTAGTTAGTAATCAAATAATCTGCTATACATTTCACTTTACTCTGAAAAGGGAACATATATATATATATATATATAATATGTATGTAATATATAATATATATATATTCTCTCCCTCCAGAGCACTAGAGCGAGTAAGAGCAAGAGAACATATGTACACTGTGAAGAGTGCTCTTTTTATAGCAGACATAACCTCATATTAAATTGAAATTATCTTACATTTAGGCAGTATCCCTTCATTTCAAAAAGTGATTTCTCCAAGAAGAATAGAATAATATCAAGTGTTTCAAAGTTGGAATTCTGTTGTTAATTAGCTTCTGTGGTTGATGTTGTAAAACAATACAATATTTAGATAATACCTAAACAATACCTAAATATTTAGAAGAAAACACTCTCTCCTACGAACTTGGAGTAACAACTATATCATTGTCTTAATCACATGAACTAATCTATGATAATAAAAATTTCCTAAAACAGATATTGAAATTAGGAAATGTGAACAACCTGAAAAATCTGTTATTTTAAACAAATTAACTTGTTCTCTGTCTCTAATTTAACATGCATTTACCTATATAAAATATATAATGTTATTTATATTATAAATGTGTTTAGATATATAATTTTTATTTCAATAGAATCTTAAGTTCTTAAAAAAATTAAGTATGAGTAAGTGAGTAAATTAAAATGAGTAAATTCTGATAAAACATCTAAGTATTTTTGTACCCTATTCTCAAATATAATAATTTTATGGTATTATATGAAAGATTCATATTAGAAAAAATAGAGAATAAAATTTGATTATGTAGAAGAACATTCCTAAAGAGATCTTAAGCTCCTCAAGTGTAGAGACTTGGTTGTCTTTTTTAATATTTAGTATTTTGGAATCTAGATAGTTCTCAGTGTTTAATTATTTTGATATAAACTGGAAAATATTATATGATTATTACTCTAGTCAAGACTGTTTCCTTTCTGTCATCTAATAAATCACTTTTCCTCTATTTTATGTCTTATGAATTCAAGAGTATAATTGCCCCTACTGCTCATTTGAGAATGGAATTGTATGTGTTGTATGATGATATCTCCTATTATTACCTATAGTATTTATCTGCCATTTTATAATCTAACTTGATGCCTTTTTCTATGTTCCTCTAAGGCATACAAAATGAATAAAATTTAATTTTGTGCTGAACTACTTAGTAACTTAGTTTTTAATGCTCCTAGAGACACTATTTAAATAATCACTAACTGAAGTTTCAGGCATGTTCTTAAAACTAAAGAACTTTTATTTCTGAAGGCAGTTTAAGGACTCATTTAAAAACATTCATTTTCCAAATGAGAAATATTAATGTAAAAATTTTAGATTACAAAGTTATGATTTAGAGTTTAGAATCCATTTTTCCTTTCTCTCAACCAGCCCATTATTATTATATTTCACTCTAGATTTGAAAATTATGTCTTTTTAAGAATTTACTAAAATGCCATGAAAGGGCAACCTACTTAATTTTAGTTAAATTTATGTATTTTTTTAATCAATCAGTATGGAAAGTCTACTCGTCTAAAAGCTGAATCTTACTAACCAAATGCATACTTTCATAAAAAGATGTATATAATTAATAAGCATTGGTTGATTATACAAATAATTATTGCAATAACATATATTTTATAGCTATTTTAGATAGCTATCAAAAAGCTACCTAAATATTTTTAGAACCCAGGAAAGGAAGATTTTAATTTAAAACATTTCTACCTTTTCTCAATTAGTATAATACATAAAATTGTATATTATACATTATATAATATAAATTGCACATAATATGTAATGCATAATATATAGTATGCATTATTATATATACTACAAATAGAATATATATACTGGCAAGGTGTGGAGAACAAGGGAATCTTATATATATTGTTGGGTCTGTAAATTAGAAATTCTATGACTAAGAATAATTTGGAGTTTTCTTAAAAAATTGAAAATTAGTGTGTAATACAGCAATCCACTTCTGGTTACTTATGTAAAGAAATGCAATCAGAATACAAAAAAATAATGCCTGCACACCCATGTTTAGTGGAGCACCACTCAAAATAGCTAAGAAATGGAGCCAACCAAGGTCATTGACAACAGATGAATGAAGAAAATATAGTATATATGCATAGGCTTTGTAGCTAAAATCAAATTTGAACCTCAGCCATGTCAATTGTTAGGTTTATTTTATTTAGCCCTAATTTCCTACTAATGTAGAAAAAATATAATATCTCACATATTTTCTATAATTTAAATGAAATTATTTAAATAAAACTTTGTACATAATACCTGAAAAAATAAAAAATATTACATATGTTATTAATTTTTCTTCCATTTTCTTGTAATTGCATTTCAAATACATCTGAAATACCTATTCCCTTTGTTCCAGAAAGTTCATATATACTCGCCCTCAAGACAATAGTGTTGTTTATTAAAATAATACATTTTTGAAATTCCTGATATAATGTATATGCCTGCAAGAAGACTTCTTTTAGGAAGTTAATTTTGAATTTTTAAAAATATAAATCAAAACAATTAAAAATATTCTCAGCAAGTTTCCTCAATTGCAAGGTTATTTATTTTGAATAATGTTTTCCTGAAATACTAGAGTAACCTTGGTTCCTCCTCTGATAATTTAATTCTTCTCTAAAGCATTTTTAATTTAAGGAGACCCAAGAACCTTTTGAATGAAAGCTAAATCATCACATGCAACGGAACACTCATATAAATAAACTCACAACATAAAATACCAGATTTTTTTAAGCTATTTGTTTTTATGAACTCTCCATTCTTAACAAGTCTAGTCTTTTGTTAGAAATTGATTCTATTCAGTAAAGAGTTTCTAAAATTTACTTTTTCACAAAGTAAACTGCTTTCAATTGCACATACTTATTATTACCAATAAGCTACTATGCTATGTTGAACAAATTCAAAAGAAATTTTTCCTACTGATGCTTGATATATGTATAATTGCAAAATACAGTGAGCGATGACTTAATTAATTCCTGAACCTACTAAAACATTTTGGAAATTGTTATAGCAGTGATATTAGAAGAATCCTAGAATTTAGTAATAGATCTCCATGAATTCTGAATTATATATGGATTTGTATTACTAGGACAAAGGATTTCAGGAAAGATTATAAAGAATAGTTTTCAGTAACACCATTTTTCCCCTCAGTTTTATTTAAGTTCTATGAATGCTAAGTACTAGGTATTCACATTTACAATGACTTGTGACTCTATTGAATTCTAATGTGACCCTGAAATATGATGGCTATTAAATAAAAGACACTAAATTGAAGATGGCTTTTATTGTAATATGAAGACTGTTTCTGAGAGTATGTTCTGGATTAGCAGTTATATGACTGACTTGGAAAATCTAAAGTCAGATTTCATCTCTAGCAGAAAATGACATCTTCACACTTCAGCTGTTACTGGTTTTTGATTATTTAATTAGCAATTAATTTGTCAAATTCTGCATTAGACTCTACATAACTGGGCAGCAGATCTTTAAACATGATTTACAAATTACACATAGATTCTCATGGCTTTCCTCTCAAAACCACAGTTCACTGAAACTATCTTATGTAGGAGGATATAAAGTTTTACTAAAATACTAGAGAGCAGTTGTTTATTATTTACTTCAGAAAATTTTGGAATCTTGCAAGTAGTAAATGTGAGATTTAATAACATTAAAGGCTTTTTGAAAACACTCACTTTCTCTCCTTTTTCTGTTACCACAGAAAATCATGTGTCAGATTTTTGGTCAGTTTGCTGTACTCTTGTATGAAAACAGGTAATATTTAATTTACAATGTTTGCCTCATTCTTAGTCTATAAATATTAATGACTTCCTATGTTTGCCTTCTAGGACACAGCATGATATAATAGAAATTTGTGAACCCTGATTCTTAGCCTCTATTTGTAACAGTTACATGTTAGAATAAAAATGCTTCCTAATTTTATAAAACACATAAGACTCGTTAGATTTTTTTCCCTTGAGAACTTAAAAGTGTATAAAAATTTCTTTGTAATAAATAAGAAATTAATTGATGAATCATTGTTTAATTACTTCATTTTATTCTAGAACATAAAATCAAAAATAAAGCATTCAGGGTTGATCTAAAACATTAAAATTTCCTCAAAGTCTTATCACAACTAAAACATATTAATTGTTTTGAATATCTTTATAAAATAATTTATAAATGAGAATATTAATTTTCTATTATACTTTTGTATCATTAAATATCATTTTCATCTCTAGTGGGCCCATTTTCTTTATACTTAACTTTAATTTTAGTTCAGAATGCGTGTTACCATTTAAAATATTTTTTTTCTAAATCTCCAGTCATGACCACCTTCTACACACACTTCTTCTTCTTTTTTTTTTTATTTAACCTTTTATTTCTTTTTTTTTTTTATTTACTTATTGATTCATTGAACACAAATGGAATACAGTTATTGTTTCTCTGGTTGTACACAAAGTAGAGTCACACCATCTGTGCGTTCATACATGTACACAGGGCAATGGTATCTGTCACACATTCTGTTATTATTTTTACCCCCCACCCTGCCCCCACCCCTCCCTTCCCTCTATGCTATCTATCCTTCCTCCATTCTTGCCACCCTTGCCCCCCGCATTATGCATCATCATTCATTTATCAGAGAGACCATTCGGCCTTTGGATTTTTGGGATTGGCTGATCTCACTTAGCATAACAGTCTCCAACATCATCCATTTACCTACAAATGACATAATTTTATTCTTCTTTACGGCTGAGTAATATTCCATTGCTACACACACTTCTATGTGCCCCAAATTCTTATGACCAGAGAATTTTGAGAGCCCTAATATGTATTTGATATTTAGAGCATCTGGTAATCCCATTTTATAATAAGCTCACAAGAATTTCAAAGAGTTTTAGTATGCTCACTTGGGAATAGCAAATGAGATTTAGGTCTTGACTAGATGAATGGTGACCATTAATCTATTTCTCTTATTTTGCCTTTCATGTAACTTTTTATTCACTTAAAATGTTTACTATTAACAAATATGTTGTTGCATAGAGTGTCAAGGAAGACTATGGTTCTTAACACAAGGATGCTATGCCTAGTAGAAATAAACCGGGAAGAAATGCAACCTACATATCTACCGGGAAGGCCATCATTTATATTCCTTTGTTTCCTATTCTTCTTTGAAAGGATTTTAAAAAGTTGAAATAATTGAAACACTGCTGAAAGCATAAAAATTGTACATATTAATAAAGTACCATGGGAGGTTTCAATACATGCATATATTCTATAAAGTTTTAATTCACGCTAAACATATCTGTCTCTTATAAAAATTCATCATTTCTCAGTGACAATTTGCTTGTCATGCTTCACAACTTGCTTAATGCTGAGCATAATGTGCATCAGGCCCTTGTTCATTCTGTTCTGGGTGAGGGTGTTTAGGGAGGAGAATGACAAGGATTTTCATTTTCTATTGGTGTATCCATTATGAGTATATTTAGAAGTTCAATTTGAATACCTTGGAAGTTGTTTTTCTTTTTACCATGTGTCAGTAGACTGTGGATAATCTGTCACATGTAATAACTTTTCCATATACTTGGTTTATTAACTTAAATATTTTTGAATAGCCAAGAAAGATAGATGGTATGACTTCTCTTTGTACAAAGAAATTTGAATGAAATGAAGGAAAGAAAAAAATGATGTGAAGACACAGAAAGAATATGGTTATCTATAATCTGAAAGCTCCTTGAGACAGATCCTTCATGTAGCCCTGAGAATGATCCAACTCTACGGACACATTTATTCCAAACTTCTAGCATACAGAACTGTGAGAAAATAAATTTCTGTTGATTAGGTCATCAGTATTAGTTGTGATCTCTTCCTCAATCTTATCCCCAGGATGCTACTTAGACAATTGAATTCCATCTTTCTGAAACATTTAATTAAATCAAGTTAATGACCAATCATTCACTTCACATGCAAAAACTGTATCTTTCAGTAAAAATATTTCACACATGCTAGTATAACTAGTTTAGCTATTTCAAACTTGATAAAACTCTCTACATAATAAGATTTACTCAGTTGATTTCTATTTTCCTACAGCCTTTACTCTGCATACAGAATCAGTTACCAGCTAAGCATGAGTTCAAAAGGTCATTGTTGAACAAATGGAAACTGCTAAGAATCAATATCAATCCACAATAGAGCAGAGTTTGTTGTACTACTCCCTCTTAAACTTCTTTCTGAATCATCTGAATGTGCTAGAATCTTTAAATGTATAAGCATATACACTATGTATATATGTATATGTATATATTATTTTATAGACAAATGTTCTTGACTTTTATTTCTGCTTGTAAGTTTCTAAATAGGATATTGATTCTTCTGCAAGTGACACAGATAAGCTAGTTTAAAAGCAATACCACTGATCTGAGTAATCATTCCATAATTTTTGACTTTTATAAAAAAAAATTCATACAATGTTAACTAATTTAATGATTTAGTATTTATATTTCACATATACAAAACATTTCTTTCATGGAACTACAACATTATAGCATTATTCACATGTGAAAATTTGTTGAAAAGTTTTGTTTAACTTCAGTCTCTCTGAGATAGTCACCTCATTGTATCCATCTCAAAATTCTCCAGGATGGGCTGACAACGACTGAAGCAAATTTGATGTATTCTTATTTTTGTGAAGCTCCACATTATGAAATTCCTTTTAATTCAACTTGAATGTTTATTGAGCTAGAAACAAAGCAATAGCTTTTCTCCATATACCTTAAAGAAACCAATGTTTTCCTCAACAAAAACAAACAAAAACTAAACCAAAGTTAAAAAATATAGAAATAAATAAAAGAAGACAAAGGTGATAGAAAGGAGTTTTAAAAAAAATAGTAAAAACAAGGAAGTGAAAAAAGGAGGGAATAGAAATAAACAGAAGGAGTAAGAAAAAAAATCCTTACAAGTATTGTGTAAGTTTTTTATTTATTAAATGATGTAAAAGTATGAATGTATAAAAGGTTACTTTTGGTACTATATAAAAAAGTGTTTTAAAATTAAGAGAAAACAGGGAGAAAAAATGTTGGAGTAGAGGAAGGGTGTGATTTCCTATTGCTCCATGGCTTGGGTTTCCAGCAACAAGAATACTGCTTCCCAGTGAGGTGGGTGACAAGGAATATACCAAAATTCAATATAAGAATCAAGATACACAGAAATTTGGGTGCTTTGAACATAGGATAGGATCTATCCAATATATCTAGCAGCACCAGTTCTCCACAGTGGGAAGGGATGACCCAGTCAGAAGGAAAGACAAAATCTACAAAAAAATTTGGGTAATCCATGGAAGAGAGAGTCAGTCTGAACATAAATGATCCAGAAGCAGCATGGCAAATTAATTTGTAAAAAAAAAAAATGCTCTGTTCTCAGTTGGAGAATGGAGAGCTGAGGCAGGGAACCATGAGCAAGAGGAAAGAAGCTTTCTTCTGCAAAAGTCTGGGAGTTTATAACAAGCATTAGCCAACTGTCCTTGCTTGCAACTGCTTTGAGATCTAGAGTCCACCTAGTGGGGCCTGATTGAGACAGGCGGCAAGCAGGCATTTGAAAGATGTGCCATGTTTGTCTGTTGGCGAGCAGAGGATTGAGGTAGGAAGTCATCCTGAAATGACTAGCAGCTTTCTACAGCTGGAGCCTGGAAGTTCATAACAATTATCTGTTGACTGTCTTTGCATGTGCCTGCCATGAGATCTAGAGTCCACCTGGTGGAACAACTGAAGTGGGCATAAGAAGAGATTGCAACCAGGAAGACTCAGGTCAAGGATACAGAGGGGACTAATGTTCACCTTTCCTTTAGGTTTGGTGGTTTGCAAGATTAGCTGGAAAGAACACAGAAACTGGACAGACAGGTACATTTACTCTCAGCATCTGATCCTGAGTAGAAACCTTTTGTGGGCAGTGGAGTTTGTGAGACTTGGGGCAATTTGCTTTGCCCCAAGAATGAAGTTTTGAAGAGGCCAATGAGATCCAGACACCCAGCAGAGACTGGCATCTTCCTGGCAATAGGGTGTGTGGAACTATTCTCTCTAGAACAGATACCTTACAACAAAATTCCAAAGATCAACCACAACAAAACAGTTTACATCTAGAATTAGATATCAACCCTACAATGGATTACCTCTACCTTGTTTGCAGAGAAATAACTCCCAATTGTCACTTCTTCCCATTATATCCTACCTGAAATTGGTGAGAAAGGAACTTGAGAGAGATTACAACCAGTTTTGGTTACAGGCCACTCCACCTGTCAGCTTGATGAAAACTAAATGAAAGAAGATGGACTTTAACAACCTCCAGACCTTGTGCTCTCTAAGGGGTGCACAGTCCAATAAGAAATAAAAAGTAGGGAGTGAGAAAGATGTGTACAACCAGAGAAATGAATAGTTGTGCTCCATTTGGGTAAAATAAATTCAAATCTATTATTCTGTCATGTATAACTAATTATAAAAAAATTTAAAAGTATAAAAGGCAGAGAAACAAACTAACAAAATAAATAGAAGGGAGACGAGTAGAGTAGAGGAAGGGGACCATGGGGAGGGAGAGGGGAGAGAAGAGGGAGATACTGGGGAATGAAATTGACCAAATGATGTTGTGTGCATGTGTGAATATGTGATAATATGTATAATTATGTGCCAAGAAAGAATTTTTTAAAAAAAGAATGGAACTAGATCCCTACCTCTCACCATGCACAAAAATCAAGTCAAAGTGGGTCAAAAACCTAGAAATTACAACCGAAAAAAATGAAACTGCTAGAAGAAAAGAAAGCAGCAACTTTCCAACATAGTGGTGTATGTACCAACTTTCTTACTAAGAATCTTCAAGTTCAAGAAATGAAACCAAGAATTAACAAATGGGATAGCATTAAGCTAAAAGGTTTCTGCTAAAAGGAAACAAGAGCATGAAAAGAAAGCATACAAGAATGGGAAAAAAATCTGTGCAACCATTCTTTCAGACAAGAGATTAACATCCAGAATTTATAAAGAATTCAAAAGTTTAACATCAAAGAACCCCCTAATAACCCACTTAATATATAGGCAAAGGATTCAAAGAGTCATATCTCAAAATAAGAAATAAAAATGGCCAACAATCATATGAAAAAATGTTTAAAATTCTTAGCAATTAGGGAGATGTAAATCAAAACTAAACTGAAATTTCCTCTCACCCCAGTTAGAATGGCAATCAAGAACACAAATAACAAAAGCTAGGGAAAATAGGGGGAAAAAAAGGTACATTCATATTTTGTTAGTGGGACTTCAAATTATTTCAACCACTTTAAAAAGTGGGGTGGAAATTACTCAAAAACTAGAAATGGAACCACCATTATTACCAGCTATGCCACTCCTTGGTATTTATCCAAAAGAACTAAAATCAGCATACCATAGTTATGTACATAGCAATATTTATAGCAGCATAATTCCCAATATCTAAATTATGGAATTGGCCTTTATGCCTGTCAACAAATGAATAACGTATATATGCTATATATACACAATGGAGTTCTACTCAGTCATAAAGAAGAATAAAATAATGTCATTTGATGAAAAAATGAATGGAATTGGAGAGCATCATGCTAAGTGAAATAGTCCAGACTCAGAAAGTTAAGGGTCAAATGCTTTCACTTATATTCAAAACTAGAGAGAAAAATGTCACATAACAGGGGATCTCTAGAAAATAGAAGGAAGATCAGCAGAATAGAGGTGGGGAACTATGAAGGAGGGAGTAGGTCAAGAACTAGAAAGTAAAATTGACCAAATTTTGCTATGGGCATTTATGAATATATCGCAATGCATTCCACTTTTGTGTATAACTACAAAGTACCAATAAAAATAACCAAGTAGAAGCAAGATCTATAGAGTAGAGGAATGGATACAGGGGAGGGAAGAGTAAAAGGAAAGTCGAAGTACTGGAGACTGAAATCCAACAAACTATGTTGTATGCATTTATGAATATATAAAAATGAAATTAAATATTATGTATAATTATAAAGAACTAAAAATACTATGTAAGAGAAAACATTCTCTGAAACTATTAGTTTGGAATTATAGCTTTATGTAGAATGTCAGTTTTTCTTAAAATAAAATTGGAAAGCATTGGTTCAGTCTAATTTTAAAAAGAAAAACAAAAATTCTCTATTTTTAAATTTAAAAAGTGCTTAGAAGTGCTGATTGTGGCATCTCAAAAGTTCATTTTTAAAGAAGTATTTTACCATATCTACTAAAGTTAGTTTAGTCATAAGAATATTTAATGATGAAAATAAACTATAATTTTGCTCCAAGAAAGAGACTGCCTTCAACAGCTTCTGTGCTTTTAGATGTTGCAAGTAGAAAATAAATAGTTTTTGGAGGTCAGGACACCATTATTTTTTTCACTTGTTCGTTTTATATGTACATGACAGTAGAGTGTATTTTGACATATTATACATACATGGAATATAACTTATTCTAAATAAGATCTCGTTCCTGTGGTTGCAAATGATGTAGAGTTTCACTAGTGGCATATTCATGCATGAACATAGAAAAGTTATGTCTAACTCATTGTTTCTTTCTTAACCCTAACCCCTCTCCTTTCCCTTCATTCTCCTTTGTATCCTGATCCCCCTCGAAACAGGAAATTCTGTAAATGATCCCTTGTTACCGAATGCAGAATTTCTTGATGTATAGGCAGCACTCACTCTGTAAAAACTGAATTAGCTATTCCATGCTGACTACTTGCTCATCTCTCTATGTCAATTTTCTTCAAATTTTCTTGCTCATGTGTCCCCCAGAATAAATATAAAAACCTAGATACTCCTCTATATAGTCATATACTAAACTATTTCAAGATTAGTTTAAATAGTTGCAAAAACAAAATTTCTAGTATATTATAAATATTCACATTTATAATTAGGAAGTGTTTCACTGTAATTTTAGATAAATACAATGGAATCTAAATATCAAAATAATTTGATATCCACTGAGGGTAGACAGAAGAAATAAAAATTATAGGTGGAAAGGAGAATAAAGGAAGGACAAGGAAAGTATAACTTTAAACTGAAAGCCTTGTGCTAAAGTTCTTCATACCATCACTCTAAAAGCCAGTATTCTTCCCACACCTGTCATTCCCAAAGTCACTTCTCTCTCCCAGGACTGTCATTCCCAAATTTCTGGGAAATTTGTAAATCTTTACGCACAATTGTAAAGTTACTGGACATTTATGCACTTATTAAAAGTGTCCTGTGCACTGTCAATGAGTCTAGTAATATATGCATTTTTAGAATAGATTGAACAAGGGGAGATATGAAACTTATACTATGGAGTACTTCCCCAGAAACTTACAATACAGGGGACTTTTTCAATGTTATCTATTAATCAGATCATGGAGAGACATCAATCAAACGTATTTGAGAACTGCCAGATCACTATTAATTAACTATCTTGTGATAATCAGACCAATGTCAACCCATATACTTTTCTGTGCCCACCCCTCACCAATTTTCCTTTAAAAGAAGAACCTGAGTACTCAAATTTTTAAAGATGGTCTGCATTCTTCCTTGAATGTGTATTCTTTGATTTCCTAAATAAATCTCAGTGCCTCGAGATCTGACACCATCTAGAAATTCTCTACAGCATTTGTTGAGGATCCCAATGTCTTGAGTTGAGGAAATCCTCATCCAGTACTTCCTTAGAAACCCTTGGTGACACCCACTGTTTTAGTCAGCTTTTTTGCTGCTGTGACTAAAAGACCAGATCAGCACAATTGTAGTGGAGGAAAAGTTTATTTGAGGGCTCACGATTTCAGAGGTCTTAGTCCATAGAAGGCTGGCTCCATTCCTCAGGGCTCAAGGTGAGGTGGAACATCATGGTGGCAGAGTGTGGCAGAGAGAAGGAGCTCACTTCATGATCAGGAAGGAGAGAGAGAGAGTTCTCCACTTGCCAAATAGGAATGAATACCCCAAAGCCACAATGCCCCACCTCCTTCAGCTACATCCCATCTGCCTTCAATTACCACTCAGTGCCATCAGGTTATTAATCCACTAATTGGGTTAAGGCTCTCATAATCCAATCATTTCTCCTCTAAATCTTCTTGCCTTGTCTCACATGAGCTTTGCCAGTATATCTTGTATCCAAACAACACCCACTACTGCCTATTTCAAAAGTACATGAATACGCTCTTCCATGACTGAAAATTTTACACAATATATTACCTCTGTGAAGTTTTTCCATTCCATTTCCTTCACAAAATTTACCCTACTGTAATACAATGTTTGAAAACATTTTATTGGTAAACTTACATTGCTACAAATATATTTTGAAACTACAAATTTTAGAGGAAACAATTTATTTTTTTATAAATATGAAACTGCAAGCATCAAATTATTTTTCTTCACTGTGTATTCTTAGCAGTTATTAGTTGCATATAGTTGATTAGAAATATAACTTTCAAAATTTAAAAAGAAAATAAATGCTTATTTATTTGTTTATTTTATAAATACTGTAATTATAAAAGATAAAGACTGTGGTGTGCTTCTGATTTTGTTAGATACCCTGATCCTTTACCTGCTAAGTATACAATTAGGGTAATTAATTTGTTTTGCTGCACATCAATTTTCTCTTTGAAAAAGATATTGTTGTGAAAGTTAAGTGATATACAAGCAAAGCTCAATGTCTGGCAAAAATGTTAGAAAAATATTGAGTAAGAAATATGCCTTCAGTATTAGTTAAGTAAAATTAAATGCATGTATGCAATGTAAACATAATCTCTGAAAAAATGTCATCCTTATCTTTCCAAGAAGTGATATGTTAATAAAAGAAATAAAAAACTACAGAGATGAAAAGTGGTATATTTGAAAATCTAATAAGCACAGTGCCCAAATGCACATGGAAAAATAGGAAATGCCATTTTTCTGATAGAAGATAAATAGAACAATCATCCTTCACATAAGATTAGATTTAAATAGTCTATTTGGTAAGAGGATATTTTAAAATTACTAGTAATGTGGGGTTTAGAAAGGACTCAGAAACATTCTAAATAATAGTGTTCAAGTCTAGCAATCATTCCATAGACATTTGAACACTTGTGTGACACAGAAACCCACATACTATCTGACAAAACTGCATCAAGCACCTGTTCCACAAAGCTAATATTTGGTTTACATATTGAGCTAAATATATTTACTTTAGTTTCTAATTATCAATGCTATGGACTTTAAGAAATTCCTGTTTCCGTAAAAGAAAGACTTTAAATAAGCAATGGTGATTATTATGACTTCTACTACCAACCATAACACACACACACACACACACACACACACACACACACACACACACTTCCAAGAGTTTTACCTCTATTTAAGAGAAATTTCAAGTTATTAGACTTATGATCTTGCTTTTAATCTTTTTACCACATTGACTGGATTACTCTGATACGTTGACATTTTATTATTTTGAGGAGAGTACAGACCCTATACAAGAAAAACAGAAACAAAAACAAAAATCCTCCATGTTTGGTTTGGCAGAGTGCACTACCAGTTCATGTCTTATGCCATACAACCAACAACCTACTATATATGGAAAAATAAGATGAATTTATACTTCTTCTACACTTTTCTCTTTTCTTTTTCTATTTCTATATCTCTCATACTTTAGCCCATCCAAATGTTAAAAATAACATATTTTATCTGGTGATACTAAAATCAGGTTGCCAGGCAATTGACATACTTAAGATTACAAAATATTTACAAAACCAAAGTATTTATAGGTTTATTACCTATTGGCACCTGAATGTTTGTGCCACCTCCAAATTTATGATAAAATCTAATCACCAATTATATGGTATTAGAAGGTTGGGCTTTTGGTATATAATTGGTCATGAGGTAAAAGCTCTCACTAGTGGGATCAATGCACTTAAAAAAGAGGCCTCAGGTGGGGGATATAGCTCAGCTGATAGAGTGCTTGCCTTGCAAGCACAAGGCCCTGGGTTCAATCCCCAGCGCTGCACACACACACAAAAAAAAAAAAAAAAAAAAAAAAAAAAAGGCCTCAGAGTTGCCTTGCCTCTTCCACCACATATGAACTGTTAGAAGGTCCTGACTATGAACCAGAAAGTGCTACCCATGTCAGACCCGACATCTGCAAGTGACTTTATCTTGTACTTCTCAGCCTCTACAGCTGTGAGAGATAAATTTTGTTTATAAGATACCCAGTTCATATTTTATTATAATTCCCAAGTTGAATCTTTCAGAAATATGATATAGTCAAATTTGATGTTCATTTTGCAATTTAAAAAGATATAACACAGAGCCACAGATGTCCAGCTATCACTATTTTTGCTTTTATTTTGAAAAATATAAATTTTATAAGAGATACCTTAAAGAATGAGAGCCATATCATTTGGAGACATAGACTAGAACCATAAGTAAGAAAAAAATAACTTCTAAAAACTAAAAAAATAATATATACACAGGAATATTATATTTCAGGGCAATCAGCAATGCCATGATAAAAGATGATAAAGACATGAAAAAGGAAGAACTTGACCTAGATACACAGCTGATAGATGTTTGTGAAGTGAAAGAAGTCATGAAAATTGAGAAAATTATCCATATAGCACTTGAATTCCTTCTCTCTTCTAACAAAATCTTTCTGTAGAGGTGTGCTGAGTCAACCAAATAGAATGTAGATTAAATGATAATATTTAAGATTATGGTTTATGGTTTGAAGGAAAAGGTATTGAGAAGAGCAAAGGAGAGAACAAAAATAATAAGTCCACATCCCCATAGCAACAAACATTCAAGCAACAGAAGAGAAACTTCTCATATCTGGCTAAGTTATCATCATTGTAGAGAAATTAAAAGTGAAAACTAAGACTAGATATGTGCAGGCAGGAATCTGACCATAGAACTTTTTTAAAAGATTAAATGTAGAAGGATAAATAGGAGAATTTGTTAATAAGCACATAGGGATCAAAATATCAATTTATTTTGTTTTAGGAGAAATCAAGTTATTACTCTTCTCTCTGAGTAACAAATTAAGCTTGAGGGAAGGAAAATATAATGGTATAAAATAGTTCTCAATATACTAAAAAACCAAATGGAGTGGATGATGCACTTTTGTTTCCTGTGCACCTAAGAAAGGTAGACACTGCTAACATTGGTGCATGAAAGGATGCTGAAGGGAAATAGAAGAGAGAGCTTAGTATCAAGATGAGTCTGGACATACATTTTTGCAGGAATTATTAAATATGCCAATCTTTAACAAGAAGGAAAAACGAATAAGAATTGGAGGTGACAATAATGCAAGTAGAATAGAAGGAGAATTAGAAGAGATATGTTGTGTGTTTGAAAATTTATTTTTATTGCAGTATAGAAGTCCATGCAGAGACCAAAAGACTACAAGCTGATGAAGTTGGTGTAACCAATCTCATTTTTGAGGCTAAAGCATGAAAATTGAATTCAATGGGGATTCATCTGAGTTTCTCCTTGAAGGAAATGATATATTTTTTGGTTCATTTGTTTAAGAATATATGCAATAATATATAAGATATTTTCCAGAGGGAAAGCATAAACTTAAAGACTGAACTTTCACTATTAAAAGAGTCCAGAAGGAGATAATAAAGACATAAAGCTATCTCATGTTGGCAGGAATAATAAGGAATTGATTTTAGAAAGTCAAAGATTTAAAGCCACAAATTGTATTATATGTTTAGCATGTTTATCTTAAATGTATCAGTATTATTGTCCAGGATTTGAAGGAACCTGTATGGGTTCCAGTATGGGAACATCTTGCGTATGAATATCAATTAGAGCTTAAATCTTTAAAGAAAAGAGCAATGTAGACCAAGATAGAATTCGAACTATACTTAATACTTTTAATACTTTAATACTTTTAATTTTTGAAATAAAAGACTAAGGTGCTACTAGAGCATATTACATCTTATTGAGGAAATAAAATTTTAAAAAAAGGGCCTAATTCACTTAAAACTACAAGTTTTCAGGAATCTTGTGTCCACATTGAGCTAAGAGGAAAAAAAGTAAAAAGCAAAATATTGCCCTATGGAGAAGACAGCCATGTAATAGGAAATGGAGATTTTTCCATACTGCATAAAACTCTCTGAGGCTAGAATATTGAGCAGGAAGTTTTCAAAAATGTGTAAAAGTTTAATCCTGCTTTAAAGAAAAGGCCATTAAAAACAGAGGATTAGAAATAAAATCCCATGGCAAAGTATACTATTATGCAGAATATAAGATACACAAGAATAATATGATTTCAATAGACAGAAAGTAATTTGTATTCTAAGCAACTGTGACTGTATCAGTTATATTTGAACAATGAAATTCAAGTGAATCATGCAGAAATTAGAGTTAATACCTACTATGAATTCTATTTCATTTGTGTACTTTCTGCCAGTGATGTAATTACATAAAAGGAGAGGTAGAGCAGGCTCATCATTAAGAAATGACTTTTCCGTCTGAGTCTATGAATTATTATACTAAGAAACAATAATTATTTCCTGCTGATGATATGTCATTTACTGCTATACCAAATAGTCTTGGTAAATATTAATGTATGTATTTTAATAGTTCATTCATATAAAATGACTCAGATGATGAGATTCCACAGGATATGTGGACACCAGTTTTCAAATCAGATTTCTGATAGCAGATCATCAGCCACCTCCAATAGTGTAGGATTACATTGAACCATATTAAATAACCATTTTAATAGGTTACAAACTGAAATGTCTGAAATTTCATACAGTTCTATTTTAAAACATCAGAAAATTAATTTTACAAATTCCATATTAAAATAATCCTGGAACTTGATATTTATCAATTCAGACACATTTCCTGAAATCTTAGGATGATATAAGATACACATATAAGCTATACTCACAATTCCTCCCTCTAACAAACCCATAGACTCCCTGATCATACATGAAGTTCTCTTTCTTTAAGAAGTAGATCTATTGCTAGGCATTACTACTATGAGATAGCCAGATGTATGGAATAAGAATTGTAATTTCAATTATAATTACAGGATTCCTGGAGAAAATATTAAATAAATAATATGGGTTTCCTCTTTAAAATTATGAATTTCCTGAGTTTAAATGTCAGAACACAAAGGGATGGATTGGGTATATCAACTGATCACCCTAGGTTTGGCTGTATTGACACTTTAATTTTCATCTGCCTCCATCTCAATAAACAGTAACTTAAGCAAATAATCTATTTCATGAATACTATCTTTCCTCCAGTCAATTGTTGAATATTCTGAAAATCATTTTTCTACTCCTAGCTTATTCCATTCACTGAGAAGTTGATGATACGTTCTAATGAGCTAAAAAAATCCATCAATTTATTTGGATTGCCAATAGCTACACCAAGTCAAAACTACTGTGTGCACATGTTCTATGATGAATCTTAATGACGGTTGCTTTCTGGTATTCACTCACTTACATTATTCTTCCAGCCCATTACTCTACTTAATTTTGGTAAGAAACAATGACTTGCTTCTTAACAACAGAATTTAGAAAATGCAGTGGGAAGTAATTACATTCTGACATGTCTTTCCAGAAGACTCTTTCTCACTGGCTTTACTGAGGAAAGCTCCCATGTCATGTGCTGTTGTATGGAGAGTCCAAGTGTAAGAAAAGTAAGGATAGCATCTGGCCAAATTCCAGCAAATAACCAAGACCTTCAGTAGAACAGACCTAAGAGCCTCAGGAAATTCTGTCAACAAATCAGTAAGCATGCAAGCATGAGGATAGATCCTTCCCAAGGTGAGGTTTCTGGGGAGTCTCCAGCCATAGTTGACATCTTGCACATGAGAGATCTGAAGGAAAAAGCCCAGTTAAACTTTGTCTATCTTTTGACTTGAAGAACCTGTTACATATAATGTACTTCCTTTTAAGTGCCCAGTTTTATGGTAAATCATCACTGGAAGTAATAATACAGTCACCATCATTCTCTCATGAAACACTACTCTTAGTAGTTCCTCCTTTGGCACTAAAACCTCTCCATAGCTCAATCATGGTTCATTCAAAATGCAAACTTAACCATATCCCTCTCTCCCTTTCCAATCACTCAGGTGGCTAACAACCCTTCCCTGAATGGCTTTTCATTGATTCTAAGGAATTGGTTTTTTCCTAGTTTGACCTGAGAACCTTGATGAAATAACCCTTGTCTAATTATCCAATCTCCTATCATATTTCCCAGTCTTTTTTAGAGATCTTTTTAATGATGCAAATTCAGAAAATAATTTAATAAAGCATCCTATATCTTTTGTATTAATGAAAGTTAAATCTCATGACAGTTTTAATTGTACAGTTATAACTACAACAAAGAAGTATGATTAAGGCATATTTTAATAGTGTCAAATGAAGCTGTGCTGTCTGTAAAAATATTACTGGGCTCTATGATAGCCCTATTCTGTAAAATATTTTGATCACAAGTGTAAGAGAAATCAGTAGTGATATTTATTTAATTTACATAAAGTGCAAATTAAGGGGAATAGTTAACACATGGAAGAAGGAAGTGTTTCAAAATATTGGAAAATTGAAATGAATAAAACCGTGATTTAGTTTCATTAGTAGTATGCATTTTTCCCTACCAATATAAACGATATATTTATATATAAACCTATAGGGTTATAAACAAAATAACAGTTAATCTGTGGAAAGAATTTTGTCATATATGTATTACACTGTAATTGTTAAAAAATGTAATTCAATCCAAAGAGAAGTGCTCCCACTTGTGGTAATGGTAGGCAAGTTAAACTCCTGAGGAAAGACCTCATAATTGTGATAACATGACTGTGGAGAAATCCTAGAGTTTTGTGTTACATTGATATCCACTATCTAGCATAGAGCAATCAAAGATGAGAGGCAAGTGAGCATCACTTAACGATTGCTTGACAACATCTCATCTCTATTCACATTCATTTCAAGTGGAAAAACCCAGAATATAAGCATGCTCTTATTTATATGAGATGAAGATGGCAGATTTTGGAAAAGGGGGAATTGGATTTGATATTTCTTGCTTTATTCACTATCTCAAATAATGAAGACCTTTCCTTGATGATCCTTGTGTAAGAGTGATTAATTCAAAATATGCATAATAGCTAGTAAGAGAAGAATGGGATAAACTTCCTTCCAATTAATAAACATCAACATTTCTCTTGTAGAACCTAAGCATGAGTAATTTTTTTTATTGTTCATGAAGTGATGTTAAGGTGCAATTAGGTTTGAGAAATGTAGGAGTCTAGCCAAATCCTGGGAAGCTATGGAACCCAGAAGGAAAGTCTTCCAGATACATGAGAATTACAAATTCATCCAACACAAAGTTTCCTAAATTAAAACTTTATTACTATAAAGATAACCAATTTTCTCTGGAAATGGACACCACCATTGCTATTTTCCATAGTGATTATTATGAAATATCTTCATTTTATTTATTCATTAAGAAAAGAGTTGTTATAAAGTAATGAGAAGAAAATTAATTGATATGACACAGACATTTCTTGGCACGTTATTACTAAACACTGAAAAGAAATGATATTTAAAATGGGATTTGCTAGATCAAAATTTTCTTATTGATACATGAAGAAAGCATGTATGATGCTTGCTATTAGCTTTTTGGGTGATATGAGATCACCCAAAATTCTTATTAATACAGGAATATTCCTTTCCAACCACTCATGTGACTAAAAAAAGCCCCGAATGGCTTTTCATTGATTCTAAGGAACTGGTGTTTTCCTAGTCTGACCTGAGAAACATCTGGAGAATGAACAGTAGTATTTAAAAGAGGGATAGATTATAGAAGAAATGAGAAACTTCAAAAATTTTTCTGGAATCCAATGGGAACAGTGATACAACACACTAAAAATTTCCAGGACACTTTGAAGTCCATACGAAGAGGAAAGTTTTTAGTATTAAATATCAAATTAAGAGAGAGAGAGAGAGGGGGGGGAGATCTCAAATAAACAATCTAATGCTCCATCTCAAGGCCCTTTTAAATTAGGAACAAACTAATTTGAAACTCGTAGAGGACAGTAAATAATTAAGGTCAGAGCTAAATTTATACTTGGAAATAGTGAATAAAAAACCAATACATTCCCAGGAATGCTCTTTTTGAAGACATGAAATGATTCGATTATGAGAGCTCTAACCTCACTACTCTAACCTAATTAACATCCTAGTTTGAATGGACTTTCTAGTGGTAACTGTAAACAACTGAGACATGATTGGAAAAGGTGGGGTCATTGGGCATATTCTCAGTAAGTATTGTTCTTCCTGAAGGCCCTTCCTTTTCCTTTCTCTCATTCTCTGATTCCAGACCCCACCATGAGTAGCTTTCCTTTACTAAGCGCTTTTCCCATGATGTGCTTCCTTGCCTTGGGCACAGATCAAAGGAGTCAGTTATTTTGTAGACTGAAACTTCTGAAATCATGAGCATCAAATAATCTTTCCCTCCTCTAAATTGATCTTGTCAGGTGTGTTGGTCACAGTGACTCAGAAGCTAAGACACTTGTGAGATTTGGAAAGAGAAAAGTGATAGATATATTTGAAACAATGGAGTTCCATATTAATTATAGTTTAAATGGTTAATTTTTATTATATTTATTTTACTACAGATTTAAAAGATAAAATCGTTTTAAGAAAATTTTAACTGGAAATGATTGGTTTCATTAATTGTTTTAAGTGCATGAATGGATTGAAAACAGGAAATGAGAATGTTAATCCAATTTTAAGTAAACCCCATTATTTCTTTGAAATCAGCCATAGTTCACCAAAGTAGAATTGGACTGACCAAAGCTTCCATTGCTACAATATTCTATGTTAATCTCTGTGTTAATATAGTGATTAAAAATTTATAATTCTTCTACAGTTGTTCACATTATCACAAGGAATTACCAAAATTTCCAAATTACATTTGTTCTGTCATAAAAATGCAGAATCCATTTATTAATTATGTCCCTGACCTGACAGTATAAAAATGATGTTAATAATATTGGTCTTTCTATCCTCATTTAAATTTTAAATATCCAGGGACAACCTAGTATGTTTAGTTGATGTAATTTATGTGTAATAGCCATTGAAAATGGTGGTTAAGTATTCCTGTTAATTATACAAAAATTATAATTTTCTATAACAAATATCTCATTTAAGTAAATATCAATATAAAATACTCAAATATATTTATATGCATATACTCTATCACTATCTTGTGAACTTATTGATTATAAAATATTAATATTTTCTAAAATGTTAAACTTTTTCAGCACTTATGTCTATTCAGAGATACTTTTATCTAAATACTGGCATTAAGCTCATTGATATGCTTTATTTTCAGGCAAAAAAGATATTATTCATTATGTTAGTTAGCTTTCTGTTACCATTTTAAACACCTAAGATAAATCAACTTAGAAAAAGAAAAGGTTTATTTTGGTTTACAGTTTAACAGGTTTTTGTACATGATACATTGGTCCTATTGCTTTGGACCTGTGATGTCATATCATGGGAGAGGCACATAGTAGTAGAGGCCCATTCACCTCATAATGGATGGTAAAGAGAGAAAAGGACTGAGGTCCCCTTATGCCCTTTAGATGACCTAAAGATATCCCACTAGGACCCACATTTTAAAGGTTCCACCACCTTCCAATAGAATCAACTGGGATTAAGCCCTTAATAAAAGAGCTTTTGGGAAATATTCCAGATGCAAATTATATTATTCATGGTGTCTTATTATTCACAATTCAAGAATAATTTTATATTTTACTGTATTTTCCCTATCGTCTATCTATATAAGTATTTATAAATAAGATACGGATGTCATGAGGTGTCAACCTAAAAATATTCAGCATGGATCATCTAAGGAAAAGAATGGTCTTCTATATAACATAACATTTTAACACTATATAAAATTAATATTAATTTAGCAATTTTATCTAATTCATAGTTTGTATGTAAGCTTCCCAGTTTATCAAGTGTTTTTTAAATTATAGAATCCAATCAAGCTTCACACTTTGCATTGTCTATCACAAAACTTTAGTTCCTATAGAATAGTACCTCTGTCTTTAAGATAATGTTTTGAGTGGTATAGATCACTTGTATTCTAGAACAGTCTACATTGTAGATTTACACATTGTTTCTGTTGAACTAAATTTAAGTTAAAGTTAACTAATTTGGAGGGTAAGTTTACTGTATAAGAGATTCTGTGTTGCTCATTGCAAAATATCAGAAAATATAAAATGTTTCTTATAGATCATATATAATATTTACTAATTATTCTAAAATTTATTATTTATTTTAAATATTAGCTGTAAAATCTCTTTACTGAATAGGCACATTGTTATTCCATATAAACATAGTAGATCATCCACAGGGCAGTATTTGAATCTGAATGTCCCCCCAATCCAACACATTTAAAAAATATTAATTAGATTATAACTAGCTAATCTTTGGTAGATAAAATCATTGGGGATTATTCATTCTTGCTTCTGGGATCTGGATGTGACCTTGTGGCTTGCCTTGGCCAATGGAACATCAAGGGATGGGTTGAAAATGGAGGCTTGAAATTTCCTTGCCCAGTTGGACTTATTCTTTTGCACAAGAGCTGTTCACCATGAAAGTAATGTAACATGGATAATCGCTGGTCTGAGGAGAATAGGAAACACATGAGATTGATCTGAAAACAACTTGCAACCTGGAGTAAATGACAATCTCAGTTGAGCCACAGATAAGGTGAAGATAAAATGCATGTTAATTGTGTATGCCATAATATAAGATAGTATGAGGCTGGATAAAACATACACCAATGACTTTTACTTGATTTAGTTATTACTTTGGGCTAGCAAAATAATGACTTTTTACTTTTCCTTTCCCTTTATATTAGTTAGCCTTTTAAAAATTTCTTCCTCTTTCTCTCTCTCTCCCCGGCCAATGCTTATGAATCACTGTTGATTAATATATATTTGTATTCAACATGTTTAAAGCTATTTTTAGCATTATTCTTTCAGGAGAGGACCCATAATATTGGTTATTATGGGTCTCTTAGCATAATGCTATTATCTTGGAATAATTTCTTTGCTTTCTATAATAACAGCACATATTCTGTAATAGCAGCATAATATTAATATTGCTGTCTGGACATAGGCCTTTTTGGAAGATAAAGCTAAAAGATAAGTTGTATGCATGCATGTATATACAGAGAGTTTTAGGCAATGATAACCCACGTGTGCCCCAGTGTCCCAGAAGATTATAAGACAACTAAAAATTTCTATCACTTAGTGACCTTGTCATGATCTTAATGCCATAGCACAACACATTGCTCATGTCTTTGTTTATGGTGTTGAAAACAAACCTACTGATCTGCCGGTGATATAAAAGTAGAACACACATAATTATGATATACAATACTTGATAATAAGAAGAAATAATGGTGTTATGGTTTATGTATTTACTATATTATACTTTTTGTCCTTATTTTAGTGTACATCCCTTCTACTTACGATAGTTTTTCTTTTCTATAGAACAGTATGTCATGTTATGTCACCAGCAGCCTCATACTTGTGTTCCCTATGTCACCTGATTGCATGCATGTGTGTATCAAATGATTGACCTATGCCATCTAGGCTTGTGCATCACTGTATTATGTTTGCACAGCAATGAAATTCTCTGCAGATGCATTTTTCAAAATGTATCTCTGTCATTAAACAACACATGACATTGATAGATAAAGTCACAAATAATTATAAAAATCCATACAAATTCATATATTAAATTAATGATGTTGTGATGTCTCCAATGCAAATCCAACACTATGCATTCTTCATCCAAAGACCAAAATATTATCTATAAAAATATACTAAGAAATAAGAAAGAAAAAGGAAAAGGGAGATAGTTTAAGAAACTATCTGAAAAAAAGTGAAATAGATTACCAAGAAACAGACGGGTTTGAAAAGAAATTTATTGGGAAAGAAGAAGCAGCTGCTTAAGACAGAAGAACAAATAGCAAGTTATAACCAGAGCACCTGTTCTTTTGTTTTCCATACTCCTAATCATAGCAGTTTGCTTTTATTTGTTCTCCCAATTGTCTTTTTCTTTGCTTATTGTAATTCTCTCTGTGAATCTTCATTTTCCCTTTCTTCTTTTTTCTTCATGTAATTGTTAGTATTTGTCATCTGTATCATTTGGAAATTATAGGAAAGTGGGTGGTATTTGGTATATTTATATTTGAACTTGATCAATAAATTTATCTATTAAAGTAATTTCTTGTCTTAAAACCCATAAACATAAATGGACTTTAATAATAAGAGGAAAATACTTGCATTTCTTCCAGTAGTTTTCATAAAACTTAGTACACACAAATTTTTTTCTTTTATAATAATAATAAATATATTTATAATATTATAATAACAATAGTAATAATAATAATAATTACTAAAAATCACTATGAATGTTCTAAGCCATATAATTTCTGAAAACAGTGCGGAAAAGATTTGATAACACAACCAGCTAAATCCCATGTGCTACTTCCTTACTAAAACACAGATACAAAATCCTGGCTTCCTCAATTGAAATGCACTATCATGCACAGCACACGTTCTATACCAGAAGTTAGATCCATTAAAAGATAAAGAAAATGCTTTGCCGTTATAATGATGATCATGCATTTTATATTAAGTTTACAATAAAAATGCAGAAAGAATGAAAATACCTCCAGGGACGATCTAACAAAGTTCTTTGCCTTTTGATATACTGCAACCAAAAATCTAAAAGTTTTACAATATACTGACATTGTTTAATTCAGTATTACTTATTTAATTATGGAGATGTAGGTAACTGGTATATAATAACATTTGCACTTCCAAATTTTCCCTGTATATTGACCATATTTCTTTCACATTTTTTCTTTTACCTAGTGATAATGCCATTATATTTTTTTCTTTAAATAAGACATACCAGGTATATTTTCAACTTATAGCACATGATGAACTCATCTTGAAAATCCTTTGTAGCAAATATATTCGAATTTTATCTGATTCTTGGATTTAATCCTCAACTTGAAATTTTAGTGATACACACATGTTTTCCTTCTTAACCCTTACTCCAGAGCATTTACTGTAAATATTGAATCAAAATGAACTTCTAAAATTAATATTTCTTTCACGTGTTTAAACTGTACATGTATAAAATAATAGTGAGCCTAATTGATTTAGAAATCTAAAGATAACATAAATTTTATCTTAGTTTTCTTCAGTTAGCAATAGATAGATTTGGAATAAGTTATTCTTAATTACTGTAAAATCTTCAGTGAATATAGTTTATTAGTTCTGATTTATTTATCCTTAATTTATGAACTTTTAGAGTCCAATATTTATGTATTTATCTATCTATTTATTTGTTTGTTTATTACTCTATGAAAAATGTATACCAGCTATATTCAGTAATTAGTTGAAGCTCAGAGCTCAGTTCTTCAAGAATAATGAAAAAACAATGTGTTAAGGATAAATGGCCAGGAAAACTTGAACTACATTATCATAATTATTACATGCTTATGGCTCTAATGTGTACTAAAGGTCAAATCTGAGACACTGTGAATTAACTGAAGGTGTAGACTATGATTTTCAAGTATTACCCATGCCTTCGTAAATGACTATAGACACAATCACAACAAATTGAGATCAGACCTGTGCAAAGAGAAGAAATAGATTTAGAAGGTCACCTTATGACCTTCCCAGAAGGAACTTGCCCAAGTGATTGCTCATTGGGATTAAGCCTTGTTTCTGGAAACAGCTGTGAACTATCCTCTTTCCAACAGTATTCATGGGAAGTTACAATCAAAATTGTAAAAAATGTTTGCTCAAGGATAAAGAGACACTTAGCAATAGGAAATGGGAAGTTTCTCTATTTATAATTGCCTTTTATTTTGCAACAAACAGTTCCTGACAAGAACAAAGTTGTGCTTAGAAAAGTTGATGTTTTCCCACTTTTAATGTCTTGCTGAACTGACTGACCACTTTATACAGTCCTGGTCATATTACCCTGGGTAGGAGAAAATATTATCCATAAATCTGCAAAAGACTACCTCCCTCATACATTTTTTGAATATGTGAATAATGTTTTAGCAATGTGTGAATTAACATGCTATACGGAAGTGTAGTGTTCATTTATAGGCACGGCAATATTTTTTTGGTAATATCCTACTTTGTCTTTTGGTAATATCCTACTTTGGTCCACTTTGATAATAAATTAAGAAAAATTTGTAAAAGAAACTGTCTTTTACTTCACTCATTGATTCATTAAAATATTCATGTACTACTCATTAGATCTATGCATATTGTTTTAAACTTAAGTTTAAAATTTTAGTAATGCTTTAATACATGAACTATTTTGTAATATAGGATGACATTATAGAATAATCCTAATTTATATGAAAGTATAAAATGCGTTTTCTAAGTTTTAGAAGCTTTTATACTATTTTGTAGTGTCATTGAAATCTAACTCAATACTTTGTTAATCTTCAAAGAGAGAGATAATAAAAAAGGCATTAGTATGGCAAGTGATAAGATATTCAATGGAATTGTTAAGCATTCCCATTCTTGTACACATCACACAGACAAATTTGGACAGAATAGGAAAAAATACTTCTAGTTAGTGGCATGGAGAAAGACAAATTCTTAAGGAAACCATCTATCATACATAACAGTTATAAGTGATATATTAGAAAGTGACAGAATAATTTTCCAACTCACCACAAGTATGTGTAAAATATGCCTTTTTCTTCTTTTATGACCTCCACTCAAGCAAGTAGGAAGCAAAGCCTACTTGTCCCAATCAACTTTTGAGGCAGATGAGAAAGAAAAAACAATTTCCTCAAAATCTTTAAAATCTTTTCCTTCCTGCCTTCTGGTTCCAAGTACATAAAGTACTGAAAGTAGTTAAGTGTAAAAATGGGAATTATAACTCTTGAGAGCCAAGGATGATTCATGATATTTCCTCCAAACCAAATATAATAGTGATTTTAAACTATAAATTATGAAAAACAATTTTTAAAGCATGTGCCTGTGATTTGAGATTCATATTTGCTATTTCAGCATTAATGTGAAATATGTATTTTCTTTTAGAGAGTTTTAAAGATCTACGCACTGTGTGAAAATGACAAAGGGTTGATAAGAATAGAACCCAAGAGACACCAAGCTCAACCCAGCAGAGCCACGTGAAACTTTCACTCCAGGGAGGTGGACCCAGATGCCAAGCCCAGCCCAGTGCACTTGTGTGACACTTCCATGTCAGAGAGGCCTGGCCCAGAGGCCCAGGCCCAGCACAGCCTGGCCCCAGCCTGAGGTCTAGCACCTGAGTAGCAGTTGACCATCCATTGACATGTGGGGGTTCCTCTGCCCACTAGCAGGGATTATACCCCCCTGGGAGGCCACCATACCTAGAGGGGAAGCACCCTTCTTGGGACACTACATTATCAAGTTATTCCCAGGTATCAGGCTACTGAAGACTAGGAGTTTTGAACAGTACAGTAGATCTTTGCTGTAGATCTTTTTCTATTAGTAATAATATTATGATTACTCCTATGATACATACTATTATTCCTATTTTTCTTTTATTAACATTTTTCTCACCCTCTCTATTTTCCTCTAATCTGTCCTCTTGGAGACTCTCTCTCCCTTTTCTCATGCTAACCACCAATTTCTTTTGATTCCACTTCCACTACTCCTATGGCATAGTACTTCTATAGAAACATTTCTTATTAATGGTGTGTCCTACACCCCATCCCAACCTCTTTGTCCACCATTAGAAATTGTGCTCCTTATTGGCTAAACTGTTGATAATAATCAAACTCATCATCTCTGTTTATTAAAACAATATGGTCAATATCTAAAAGAGACTATTTGAGTTAAGGATGCATATTGTTTGTATGCTGTCCTGCTAATACTGATCTCTCACTTCAAGGTGAGGTATTGGAAACCTGCAGGGACAGTATAAGTCTATAGGGGGGAAACTGCAATACCTCATATTCTCACTGCTAGAGGGGAATGAGCAACATGAGAAAACAAGAGAAGAAAGTGTCCTGAACAAATCTAGATGCTACATCAATAGAACCCAATGACAGCATGGAAGAAGAAATGACAGCAAGGGAGTTCAGAATGCACATAATTAAAATGATCAGAGAAGCAAACAATGAGATAAGAGAGCAAATGCAGGCAATGAATGATTGCACCAATCAACAATTAAAAGAACAAAGCAGGAAGAAAAAGATCATTTCAATAAAGAGATAGAGATTCTGAAAAAAAAAAATGGAAATCCTTGAAATGAAGGAAACAATAAACCAAATTAAAAACTCAATAGAAAGCATAACCAACACACTAGATCACCGGGAAGACAAAACCTCAGGCATTGAAGTCAAAGTATTTAATTGAAAACAAAGTTGACCAAACAGAGAAGAGGGTAAGAATTCATGAACAAAGCCTATAGGAATTATGGGATATCATGAAAAGAACAAATTTAAGAATTAATGGAATTGAGGAAGGCACAGAGATACAAATTAAAGGAATGAATAATCTATTCAATGAAGTAATATCAGAACACTTCCCACATCTGCAGAATGAAATGGAAAATCAAATACAAGAGGCTTACAGGACATCAAATGTAAAAAATTATAACAGATCAACACCAAGGCACATTATAATGAAATTTCCTAACATACAAAATAAAGATAGAATTTTAAAGACTGCGAGAGAAAAAAATCAGATTATATTCAGGAGGAAATCAATATGGTTATCAGCAGATTTCTCAACACAGACCCTAAAAGCAAGAAGGGCCTGGAACATTTCAAGTGCTGAAAGAAAGTGAATGCCAACCAAGTATCTTAAACCCAGCAAAACTTACCTTCAGATTTGAAGATGAAATAAAATCCTTCCATGATAAACAAAAGCTAAAAGAATTTACAAATAGGAAGCCAGCACTGCAGCACATTTTAAACAAAATATTCCATAAGGAAGAAATGAAAAACAACAATGTAAGTCAGCATAGGGAGAAAGTACCCTAAAGGAATAGCCAAATAAAGGAGAAACCAAGTCAAATTAAAAGCCAGAAGTAAGCCAAAATGACCGGGAATACAAATTATATCTCAATAATAACCCAGAATATTAATGGCCTGAACTCATCAATCAAAAGAAATAGACTGGCAGATTGGTTTTAAAAAGAAAGATCCAACAATAAGATGCATTCAAGAGATGCATCTCATAGAAAAAGATACCCACAGACTAAAGATGAAAGGCTGGGGAAAACATGCATATGTACTCAGTAAAGAAGTGGGGGTTTCCATCCTCATATCAGATAAAGTGGACTTCAAGCCAAAATTAGTTAGAAGGGATAAAAAAGGACATTTCATACTGCTTAAGGGAAGCATAAAACAACAAGATAAACAATCATAAATATTTATGCTCCAAACAATGGTGCATCCATGTATGTCAAACAAATTCTTCTCAATTCCAGAAACCAAACAGACCACAACACAATAATACTAGATGACTTTAACAGACCTCTCACCATTGGACAGATCTTCCAAACAAAAATTGAACAAAGAAACCATAGTATTCAATAGCACAATCATTAATTTAGACTTAAGAGACATATATAGAATATTCCATCCATCAATAAGTGAATACACTTTCTTCTCAGCCACTCATGGATCCTTCTCTAAAATAGACCATATGTTATGCCACAAAGCTACTCTTAGCAAATACTAAAACATAGAGATACTACCTTGTATTCTATCAGATCATAATGGAATGAAATTAGAAATCAATGATAAAATAAAAAACTGAAACTACTCCAAAACTTGGAGATTAAATAATATGCTATTGATGCATGGATAACAGAAGACATTGGGGGGAAATAAAAAATTCTTAGAGGTAAATGTGACCAAAGATAAAGCATATCAAAATCTCTGGGACACTATGAAAGCAGTGCTAAGAGGAAAATTCATTGTATGGAGTGCATCCAATAAAAGAATGAAAGTCAACAAATAAATGACTGCACATTACAGCACAAAGCCCTAGAAAAAGAAGAACCAAAAGTAGTAGAAGATAGCAAACAATTAAAATCAGAGTGGAAATCAATGAAATTGAAAAAGAAGAAACAATCCAAAATGTTTTCAAAACAAAAAGTTGATTCTTTGAAAAAATAAGCAAAATTGATAAATCCATAGCCACTCTAATGAAGAGCAGAAGAGAGAAAACTCAAATTACTAAAATTTGTGATGAAAATGGAAATATCACAACAGGCAGTATTGAAATACAAAACATAATTAGAAGCTATTTTGAAAATCTATACTCCAACAAAATAGAAAATCTCGAAGACATCAATGGGTTTCTAGAGATATATAATCCACCCAAACCAAATCTGGAGAACATACACAATTTAAATGGATCAATTTCAACCAATGAAATAGAAGAAATCATCAAACGCTTACTAACAAAGAAAAGTCCAGACCCAGATGGATTCTCAGCTGAGTTCTACAAGACCTTCAGAGAAGAGCTCATTCCAATATTCTTCAAAGTATTCCATGAAATAGAAGAGGAGGGAACCCTTTTAAACTAATTCTATGAAACTCATATCACCCTGATACCAAAACCAGACAAAGACACATCAAGGAAAGAAAACTTCAGACCAATATTTCTAATGAACATAGATGTAAAAATTCTTAACAAAATTTTCGCAAATTTAATACAAAAACATATTTAAAAGATAGTGCACCATGATCAAGTGGGTTTCATCCCAGGGATGCAAGGTTGGTTCAACATCTGGAAATCAATAAATGTAATTCATCACATCAACAGACTTAAAGTTTAGAATCACATGATTATTTCAACAGATGTAAAAAAAAGTATTTGATACAATACAGCACTCTTTCATGCTCAAAACACTAGAAAAAATAGGGATAGTAGGAATGTTCCTTAACATTGTAAAGGCTAAGCCCATGGACCACATCATTCCAAATGGAGAAAAACTGAAAGCATTCCCCCTAAAAACTGGAACAAGGCAGGGATGCCCTCTTTCACCACTTCTATTCAACATCATCCTTGAAACTCTAAGGAGACAATCAAAGAAATTAAAGTGATACAAACAGGAAAAGAAGAACTCAAACTATTCCAATTTGCCAATGACATGATTCTATATTTAAAGGAGCTAAAGAATTCCACCAGAAAATTTCTTAGAACTCATAAATGAATTCAGTCAAGTAGCAATATATAAAAAAACAATGTTCATAAATCTAATGCATTTTTATTCATAAATGATGAATCCTCTGAAAGAGAAATTAGGAGAACTACCCCATTCAGAATAGATTAAAAAAAAACTTGGGAATCAATCTAACAAAAGAGGTGAAAGACCTCTAAAATGAGAATGACAGAACGCTAAAGAAAGAAATTAAAGAAAACCTTAGAAGATGGAAAGATCTCCCATGTTCTTGGATAGGCAGAATTAATATTGTCAAAATGGCCATACAACCAAAAGTGCTATACAAATTCAATGCACTTCCAATTAAAATCCCAATGACATACCTCACAGAAATAGAGCAAGCAACCATGAAATTCTTTTGGAAGAATAAGAGAACCAGAAAAGCTAAAGCAATCCTTAGCAGGAAGAGCAAAGCAGGGTGTATCACAATACCAGAACTTCAACTACAATACAGAGCAATAGTAACAAAAACAGCATGGTATTGGTACCAAAATAGACAGGTAGATCAATGGTACAGAATAGAGGACACAGAGACAAACCCAAATAAGTACAGGTATCTCATACTTGACAAAGGAGGCAAAAACATGCAATGAAGAAAAGACAGCCTCTTCAACAAATGGTGCTGGGAAAACTGGAAATCCATATGCAGCAAAATGAAACCAAACCCATATCTCTCACCCTGTACAAAACTCAACTCAAAGTGGATCAAGGACCTAGAAATCAGACCAGAGACTCTGCACCTAATAGAAGAGAAAATAGGTCCAAATCTTCATCATGCTATTTTAAATTGGGTTTCTTTCTACATTTTAAAAGCTATCCATTGTCAAAATTAGTAGGAAATTTTTTTGATACCAGAAACATGTAACATGAAGAAATAAGTAATTAATTAGAGTTACCTGCTTTCATGTTCACCTGCTATAGATTTTTCCTTTTTTTCTTTTGCTGTAAGTTTTTTTACACTAGTTTTCACTTAATTTTTTGCATATTTCATACATAGTTTACTTATATTACAAATACTTTATTAGCATCTACTGAATGAAATGTTTACATTTATTTTTTCTCCTGTTTACAGAGAAAACTTGATAAGAAGGAATAATCGAAATGTATTCTACTATCATGTATAAGAACCGAAAAATCAAAAAAGAAGGAATAAAAAATATAGTAGAAATAATTTTACTTAAAAGTCTGATTTCTATAATGCTATTCCATTAATTAATTTTAGTTCCCAAATCCTCAGTCATATCCAAAGAACTATAGTAACTCTAATTAATAAGTTAATATGTACTTCTTTTAACATCTAAGAATGAGATAAAAATATTTATATTGTGTTTTCAATGATAATAGCAGTACTGAAAATGTGGCTATATATCAGAATAACCAAGTCAGTTGTTAGAAATGGCCTTAGGTGGCCATTGACTTCCATGATTGATATTAATGACTCCAGTATTTGCTTTTAAACACTCCTTCTCAGATATCAGCTGTAAGAAGAAATGAGACTTACTGAACATTTGAGGATTGGAGAAAACTGCCACATGTTGATCATGGCCTTGAAAAATAAATTCTAAAAATATTATATTTGTGAAATGAGCTGATATAAACATTGATGTGGCTGTATTACTGTAGTATGCTAAATTTAAATCCTTTGGGTATAAACCAAGAAGTGGGATAACCGGGTCAAAAGGAAGGTAGATTGTGGAACCAACCTAAGTGCCCTTCAACAGATGAATGGATAAAGAAGATGTGGTATATATATACACAATGGAATACTACTCAGCCATAAAGAAGAATAATAATATGGCATTTGCAGATAAATGGATGGAATTGGAGATTATCAGGCTAAGTGAAATAAGTCAGTCCCCCCAAAAAACAAAGGCTGAATGTTTTCCCTGATAAGCAGAAGATGATATAGAATCTGGTTGGTGCGGTGGGGATGAGAGAAGAATGGAGGAACTTTAGATTATGTAGAGGGAAATGAGAGGGGAAGAGGGTGGGGGTATGAAAAATGGTGGAATGAGGCAGACATAATTACCCTATGTACGTGTGTGATTAACAAGAATGATATGAATGTACATCATGCAAAACCATAGAAATGAAAATTTGTACCCCATATGTGTACAATGAATCAAAATGAAGTCTCTAAAAATAAAAAAAATTTAAAAAATATTATATTTGAAAATTAAAAATTGTGAAACGGACTTTGATAAACTGTGGAAGGACTAGAACACAGAATTTTCACACTGTTCTGAAACAAAGCAATGCTCTTCCCTAGACCTGCAGTAGTTCTAAGATAGATTCATACCCTAAAATTCCCACTCCTATCCTAATCTAACATCTTTCTACTTCTAGTTTTACCTTATCCAATTCATTAACTTTCATGCACAGGATAGTTTTTAAATAATCTCAGTTTCTTTTCGATTACTTATGATATCTAATTCTGCCATAGCTCATGAGGTTTTGCTGAGTAAATGGGTACTTTGTTTTTGGTGTATTTTCAGCAAAAGCATTTTAATAACACACAAAAAATGTATATATATTAATGAATTTTCAGAGAGAGTGAAGGGAGTGAGGGAGGATATATGCAACCGAGAGGAAACTTTTCATCATGGGAAAGCTCATAACTCTTAAAAAGTTATAATAAGAAATTACAGTGAGGTTACCAAGCATAATGGAGGAGGTCAGACTCATGAGAAATATCCCAAACTCTGTGGCTCTAACAATTTTTAACTGCCAGGCTAAAAGTTCTCAATGAGGGACAAGACCTATACCTGAGTGTACCTTGAATTAAAATGATGCCTGCAGAGTGGGAGAAAATCTTTGCCACACACACTTCGGACAGAGCACTAATCTCCAGAATCTACCAAGTACTCAAAAATCTTTACACCACGAACACCAATAACCCAATCAATAAATGGGCCAAGGAAATGAACAGACACTTTACAGAGGAAGATCTACAAGCAATCAACAGATTTATGAAAAAATGTTCAACATCACTCGTTATAAGAGAAATGCAAATCAAAACCACCTTAAGATTTCATCTTACCCCAATTAGAATGTCTTTTATCAAGAACACAGGCAACAACAGGTGTTGGCGAGGATGTGGGGAAAAGGGTACACTCATACATTGCTGGTGGGAGTGCAAGTTGGTGCAGCCACTCTGGAAAGCAGTGTGGAGATTCCTTAGAAAACTTGGAATGGATCCACCATTTGACCCTGCTATCCCACTCCTTGGCTTATACCCAAAGGACTTAAAATCAGATTGCCTCAGTGATGCAGCCACATCAATGTTCATAGCGGCTCAATTCACAATAGCTAGATTATGGAATCAACCTAGATGCCCTTCAGTAGATGAATGGATAAAGAAACTGTGGTATATATACACAATGGAATATTACTCAGCCATAAAGAAGAATAAAATTATGGTATTTGTAGGTAAATGGATGATGTTGGAAACTCTTATGCTAAGTGAGATCAGCCAATCCCAAAAATCCAAAAGCCGAATGGTCTCTCTGATATATGAATGATGATGCATAATGTGGGGGGGGAAAGATGGCAGAATGGAGGAAAGATAGCTAGCATAGAGGGAAGGGAGGGGTGGGGGTGGGTGGGGGATAAAATTAATAACAGACTGTGTGACAGATACCATTGCCCTGTGTACATGCATGAATGCACAGATGGTGTGACTCTACCTTGTGTACAAACAGTGAAACAATACCTGTACTCCATTTGTGTTTACTGAATAAATAAGAAAATAAAAGAATAAAAAAAAATAAAAAAAACAAAAAAAAATAAAAAAAATAAAAAAAGGGCTGGAGATGTAACTCAAAAAAAAAAAAATAAATAAAATAAAATAAAATAAAATGATGCCTGAACTGGAGAGCTGTTGCCAATAACTTGGCTGAGAGATCACAAAGAGACAGACTATCAAATTTTTTTAAAATTATGTTTTATTAGTGTGCTATAATTATACATAATAGTGGGGTTTATTATGACACATTCGTACATGCACATAACACATTTTGCTCCATTTCATTCCCCATTCCCCAGTATTTCCCCTTTCCTTCCCCTCCTTCCTGCACCAATTTCCCTCCTTTAACCTATAGATGTCCCTTCAACTTATTTATTTTTTAAATTATGCACTATAATTATATCTAAAAGTGGGATTCATTGTGTTATATTCATATATGCACATAGGATAATTTAGTCTATTTCATTCCCTAGTGCCTTCTCTCTTGCTTCCTTTCTACCCCCTCTTTGGTCTCTTTCTACTACAGTCCTATTCTCCCTTCCATTTTTGAGAGATCCCCTTTTGTATTCCCTTTTAGTCTCTAACTTCCGTAAATGAGAGAAAACATTTGACCAAACTACCAAATCTTAACAGAATTTAGGTTTTCACCTAGTTTAGCTTCTTTATTTTTCAGACTTGGAAAAATTAGAAAGAGTTGAAGAAACTTACTGTATTTCAGTTTGAAATTTCAAACTGAAGATGCAAAGAGAATTCTATTGTGAGAGAATAAATGGTTGGACTAAAAAAAAATCCCAGAAAAAAGCATCAAAGAAAACTAATGAGAGATAAAATATAGCTTGAGTAACAGTGAAGTCATAGCATCTTCTTTTATTTTGAAAAAAAAAATATGAAAGATAAATATGATCTACAAAAAGTGGAAAAGTTTGATCTCAAAGTAATTAGCAAGATTTATTTGCTTCTATAACCTGCAAACCACCAAACATGAAGGTTCAAATGGAAAAGACAGATAGCCAAACAAGCAAGGGCATTTCTATTGAATTCAAGCCAGTAGAAAAGTCAAAAATACAAGATGGCTAATTAAAAAAAAAAAAAAAAAAAAAAAAAGCTGTTATAGGACAAAGCAGCAACAAAAGAATAAAATATATAAAGAAGTTATAGTAATTAGCAGTCAATACTTCTCAAAGATATGCTAAAGCCTTAAAGATTAAAAAAGAAAAAAAACTGCTGTAGAAAGCAAAGTGTGGAAATTGTTTAACAGTTAAAAACTGCCACATTACAATTTTCATTTGAAGCTGGTTGAATCCTATTAAAACATCAGAAACCCCCAGGAAACATGAACTCCTTCAGTGCATATATACTAGAGATTAAATGAATCAGAAATATGATGAAAATTTTGAAAATTTATTTACACACATAATCCAACATTTTATAAGGAAAGAAGTTATTTATTAGATGTCTTAATTTTTTCCTTTCCTGGTGATTTATTTTAAATTAAAAGAATTTAAAATGCTCACTCAGTTTAATTTAAAATTGCAATAGAACTAATTCTAATAATGAAACAACCCTTTACAGCAAGTCTTTGAATCATTAGAGGATTTTCAGATAATTTCTTGTGAATGCAAACAAGATAATCATAGAAGCGCATATATCAAGTAGCCCTTTCTTCAAACACTAGTGGTCATGCATATTCAACAGAATGCAAATATTGACTTTTCTGATAGTAAGAGGAGCAGATTGAAAAAGTGTCTGATGGGAAACTATAATCATTTTGTGGAATGTGGCAATGACCTCCATGCCCCCTATGCCATGTGTGTATTCTACTTGAATCTCTGATTCCACTAAGCTTTAAAATGTTTCCACAACTTAAGATATAAAATTGACATCTGGGAAAGGGCAGTCTGTGTCAGTACAGTAAAGGCTGGGAAGAAATAAACAGGCACCTGTGTCTCATAATGCTACTCAGGAGATTTAACCTGATAAAGCCTAAGGTTGCAATTGACTTCCCAAAAGGACAAACTAGCACATGGAAAACTTCCTCCCTTTGACTACACTAACAGGAGAATAGGAAAGGTCAGCCAATTGCCTACCAAATATTGTACTCAATGTGTCCCAGAAATTCAATACTCAATTTATATTTAATTGTTTATATTTTAAGGAAGAAAATATCTTAATTCCTTTCAATCAAGATATCATTGAAAATATTATGACTTACAGGAGATGTTCTCATTCCATAACAATAGACTTACCATGCTTCAAATACCTGTTGAAACATAGTTATTGAATGAAAGATACTTATAAAATTATGGAAGCTATGTGATCAAAGCTACTTATTATATTATCAAATACATTAACTAGAGTAAAGATGTGAATTCAGTCTCAAAAGAGCAAATACTACATGATTCTATTATATGATATTCTGCAAAAGTGTAAGAACAGATTATAATATTGTTTAGTGGAAGTTGGATAGGGGGCTTTTGCTTGTAAAGAATAAGCACTAAGGAGGATATTTAGGTGATGGATGTGTCCAGTATCTTGATTGTGGTGACTATAGGATGTTTTATAGGTCTAACAGCTGACAGAATATGTGTATGTGTGTAAATAAACAGATATGTAATTGTGTCTCTTCATTACGTTGGTAGTGGTTACATATGTGAATACATTGCCAAAACTCACAAAACATTTTCAATGTAGTTATACCTCAGTGAATTTTTAATAATTATGTTAAATAAATGTAGATATATAGGAAACAACTTTGGGGAAGCATTTTCCAACATTTGAAATTAGGTTCAAAACAACAAACTCAAAACTCAAATGGAAAGACTGGTGGGGCTTTTGTTGAAATTGACGTTGCTAGGTCCTTGTTTAGTCAACTCTAGTTTTGAAATTGAGACTATGAAACCGATCTTTTTCTTTTTCTTTTTTCTTTTTTTTTATCTGTCACACACTCTGTTATTAATTTTACCCCCCACCTGCCCCCACCCCTCCCTTCCCTCTATGCTAGCTATCTTTCCTCCATTCTTGCCATCTTTCCCCCCCACATTATGCATCATCATTCATTTATCAGAGAGACCATTCGACTTTTGGATTTTTGGGATTGGCTGATCTCACTTAGCATAACAGTGAAACCAATCTTAAAGCTATTTCTAAGTGATCTTCTTCATGTCATAAGACCAAAAGATCAGAATGATATAAAACTCCATAGTAAAGGTCTTCTTCCTGTAACATCCTTGGGAAAAAAAACTGAATCAATTTTGGTATTCTGTAAGTATTTTCTCTGCATGTTCAAATAATACTGTAAATGTTATGATCTCACAAATAAAAAAATGCTAATTTGAATTTTAAGCACTTTCAAATAAAAATGAATTATTAAATAATACTACTTTTAAAGAATATACATAATGATAAAATAATAAATTATGATAGCATAGCTGAAAATAAATTATAGCAATTATTTTTCTTATAAACTTAACATTAACATATGCATATATTACTATTGTATAAATTTCTTTTCAATGTAACCCATTAGGATAATATAATGGGACATATAATTGGATATGAAAATCCTTAGGTTAATAAGTAAGGAGATATTACACTGAACAGCTATTTGGAATTTATCTCAATGCTCAGTCTTATTCTCTTTTGGTGTAAATATTTTCAGTTTAATTTCTTATGAATCATCTTAACTTTAGTTTAAAATGTTCTGAAACAACTCTCTCCTGAAATCTTTCCAGTAAATAAATGAGATTCAGTGCACAAAGTTTCAAAGTGAACCATAGTGATTACTCTCTCTATTTAGGTGTTAGATGTGCATGTCCAAACTTGCTATCTCCACTCACCTGGGGATTAAAATACAGCAGCCACTGAAAGGATGTTAACAATGGAGTCCCAGAAGTTAGTGAATGGAAATAGACTTGGATTAAAAAAAAATATTCTCTAGACATGAACCAAATCCCAGCACTAATTTCCTAACAAAATTTATTACATTGTTATTGATTCAGAAATGTCATCAAGATGTAAAAAATGAAGACTGTTAAGATATTCATACTGGAAATACCATGTTCTAATTTCATATAATTTTGTATTTCATTTTAGTGTAAATTAATTTACAAAATTCAATGTTTTGTCTAACACCTTCCAAATAATTAGTGTCATTTCATATTCTGCATGCAATTTTATACTTGGAATAATTGAACTTTGGAAAGCATCAATAAATGAGCTCCCACAGAACTGGGAAAAACCAAAGTCATGAAATCATTTTGGTTCCTGCAGCACCAACTATCCCCAACTGTTTGTCTCCTTTCTCTCATCAGTTCAATATTTCTTCTGAGAAGCAATGAATTAAAGGAATATTCTCATGTATTCTATCTAACGTTTTAGTACCTAAATGCAAATCTTCATATTATTACAGCATTCAAGATTATTCATCAAAGATACATTATGTACCGAAGAGTACTTTAAAGACAGGGTGTGCAGCAATGATCAAGAAAGATGGAATCCCTGTCCTCAAATCACATTTCAGTGAGGATGGAATCAAACAACAGGATAAATGACAAAAAATAATTATTAGGAGATAAAATGTGCTGAAGAAAGAAAGCATGGGTAGAGGATGGGAAGTCCTACAAGAATGGAAGATTTTGATTATAAATAGGAAGGTCAGAGTATATCTCACAATGAAGATGAACTTTAAGCATTGGACCTGATAAAAGTCATGCAACAACTAAAAAATAAGCCTTTCAGAAAGAGGAAGGATCAACTACAAAAGCCCCAGGAAAAGAAGTCAATATATCTGAATACCCATGTTTATTGCAGCACTATTTACATGAGCTAAAATAAGCTATCAGCCAAGATACCCATCTGCAGGTGAATGGATAAAGAAAAAGTGATATGTATATACACAATGGAATATTATTTAGCTATAAATAAAATGAAATCATTTGCAGCAAAATGGTTAGAATTAGAGATCATTGTTAAGTAAAATTATCTAGACACAGACCCAATACCCTCTCTCTTAAGAAAATAAAGTTGACTAGAAAGTAGAACAGTGATTATTAGAGTTCAGAAGGGTGTGGTGAGAATGATGGAAAAATAAAAATTGAATTTGATAAATGCATGTCATATGCCTGTATGGAAATATCCCATTGAATCCCATTCTTATGTACATGTCAATAAAAAAGACATTTCAGTACATAATGAGATTTGCATTCTTATAATAAACCACTTATATAAGACAATTAAAAAGAAATCCCAGGACAAGGCCATCTGAGGTATTCCTGCTCAAGAAGCAATAAGTAGGTGGTGTGTTGCAGCAAATGTGAATGAAAAGAAAGTGAGCCTGTTTGAAGTCTCACAGGCCAAAGCCAATAGAATGAGTTGCACAGCTTACCTTCTTCTTCTTTTTCTTCTTTTTAAATGTACTGGGGGTGTTGAACACAGTGTGCTTTACCACTGAGCCAAATCCCCAACCATTTTTATTTTGAGACAGGGTGTACACAAATTTGCCCTAGCTGACTGCAAATTCACCATCTTCCTGCCTCAGCTTCCCTAGTTGCTTCAATTATAGGCATGCACAGCACAAACCGGTGATTCTCAGGACTTTGGCTTTCACTCCAGCTGAAGAAGGAACCATGAGAGAAGAGAGATTGAACACAGGAATGCTTTAACTGAATAACTATGGCTGTGGATGGAAAAAACACTCAAAAGAGCAAAGTGCAGCAATGAGGAAACTAACCAGTTTAACCAGGCAGAGATGATAGATGCCTGGACAAATGCAACGTATGTGTGACATCCTGCAGCTCTTCATACATTTTGAAGGTAGAATTTAGATTTCCTCTCAGTGTAATGAGTGAAGTTAAATCAAAGTTCATGGCAAAAATTGAACAAAGGGAAGGACAGAGGAGCCTTAATTATGAATGGAAAGAACAGAAGGAAGAAGTATTCTCTTAGATACATCTATAGATACTCAAGAAGAGATGTTTCAGTGTTTCACAAATGTTTGTTGAGTGTGTGAATGTATGTGCATTTCCTTTTGTTTTATTAAAACATAATGAAACATTTAATATTGAATGTTTACTCCATGGCTTCGAATATCAAAAATAAAGAAAGATTTTTTAAATGTTTTGGTCTATAACTAATTACATTTTCAGTAATTTGGTGATCTGGTAATGTTCAAATAAAAAAACTTCATGATTTTATCATACATCTGAACTCATTTCCAAAGGCCCTTACTAGATATTTCTTCAGTTAAAAAAGTTACAACGTCTCACTCTAATCAGAATGGCAATTATCAAGAATACAGGCAACAATAAATGTTGGTAAGGATGTGGGGAAAAAAGTACACTCATACATTGCTGGTGGGAATGCAAAATGATGCAACCATTATGGAAAGCTGTGTGGAGATTTCTCAGAAAACGTGGAATGGAACCACCATTTGACCCAGCTATGCCACTCCTCCTTTTATACCCAAAGGACTTAAAATCAGCATACTACAGTGACGCAGTCACATCTATGTTCACAGCTCCTCAACTCACATTGGCTAAACTATGGAACCAACCTAGAAGCCCTTCAACAGATGAATGGATAAAGAAAATATAATACACATAAAATGTGATATATATATGTACATACATATATACACACACACACACACACACACACACACACGATGGAACATTACTCATCTTTAAAGAAGAATGAAATTATGGCATTTGCTGGTAAGTGAATGGAATTGGAGAATATCATGCTAAGCAAAATAGTCAAACCCAAAAAACCAAAGGCTGAATATTTCCTCTGATATTCAGATGCTAATTCACAATAAGTGGGGTGGGCACTAGGGAAGAATAGAGTTACTTTGTATTAGGTAGAGGGGAATGAAGGGAGGGGAAGGAATATGGGGATAGGAAGGATAGTAGAGTGAAAAAACAGATATTACCTCAGGTACATATATGACTGCATGACTTATGTGATTCTACACTATGTACAATCAGAAAAATAAGATATTAAGTCTATTTATGTATCATTTATCAAAATGTATAAATGCATTCTACTGTCAAGTATAACTAATTAGAACAAATAAAAATTAATTAAAAAAGAAGAAAAAATACAAGGTTTTAACTTAATTTTAAAACAATATCAAGAAATAGCAACTAAAACAGAAAAATATGAACTATTTGAAATATTTACAAGGCAAAATTGAGTGTTATAAATTTGAGAAAATAAAATATAATCTTTAACCAGAAATTCGGGTCCTTCTCAAAAGTATGAAGTGAATTTTACCTTTGTTTGATTTTTTACTTAATTGTAAATTGCTGAAAAGCAAATGGGAGAACAACACACCTTTGTGCTCTGGATGCCTATTGACAACAAAGGTTTTAAAACAGTGACTGCAGAACTTATCACACCTGTTATAGGCTCACAAAGTGTTTTTAAGGACTTGGATTTTGAATTAAATATCTTGGTGGAGTACCTGTTTGTGTTGATTGGGAGAATGGGAAGTGAAAGTGAATTAAACTAACAGTATTTTTTTTTAATTTTATTTACTTATTGATTCATTGAACACAAATGGAGTACAGCTATTGTTTCACTGGTTGTACACAAAGTAGAGTCACACCATCTGTGTGTAAACTAACAGTATTATTTTTACCTAATTTCTAGCTTTCATCAATGTGCATGTGCCAATATACATAGATATGTCCCTAATTAGAATATATAGTTGATTTAAAGTGCAATAATTTTGATAGTAAATTATAGGTTATTAAAAGAGATCTACTCTAATGATTTGAAAATTTAGGGAAGAAAAACACATATTATTCTGTGGTTAGAAACTATGATAGTGATCACATAATAATTTTTTTTTTTTGGTACTAGTTATTGAACCCAGGGACACTCACCACTGAGCTACATCCCCAGCCCTATTTTGTATTTTATTTAGAGGCAGGGCCTCACTAAGTTGCTAAGGCTGACTTTGAACTCGTGATCCTCCTGCCTCAGCCTCCCAAGATGCTGGGATTACAGGCGTGCGCCACCACTCCTGGCACATAATAATATTTTGTGTGCCATACAGCAGGCAAATTACATTAGGTTATATGGACACTTACACATGCAAGTGTTAGTTATAAACACTCTTATCAGTTAATGTGGAACAATTTCTTTCAAAATAAGAAAAATGAGAAGTGCAGTGACTTGCCCAACATCACACGTCAAGGAAGTTATGGAACCAGGATTCCAAGCCAATCAAATACTAGATCCTGTACTTGGCTGACTATTAATATGCTGAACTCTGTATATCACTTTTACCCTTTGGGTGACTGGCCCTGTCTGAAAATGCCCTCTAAGTATATAAAATGAAGGTTGTTCTTATTAACCTTAAGTAGATGGTAGATGGACAATCATTAGCATTCAACATGAGTACTTTCCTATGAAAGTACTATGAAAGATAGTGTATCACGTCAGAAGTGCAATTTAGTATGTGGACCACTAAATATGTCCTTAAATAAGTTGAACAGTTTTCCAATGTATCTATTACCATACAATAAGATTTTGGAGATTGGATTTGTATTCATTTTAATATCTAAGGGAAAATATTGCTCCTCTGTGATAGCCAAGGGATCTCTCTAGGGACTTGTATCATCCTTCAGAATACTTACCAGAAACTTAAGGTTGTTACTCTTCTAAAAGTACCCTACTCTTAAACAATACTCATCTCACATGAATATATACCACTTTAATAACAAGATACATGTAAAGTTGAGTTAATGTAATAATAAAAGTATTTACTAGCAAAGGCCCAGAAAAGCCAAAGAGGTAAAGCCCAGTGCCTAGGAAAAGACACATTTTGTTAATGGATTCAATCTGGAACGCCACTGTATGGCTTAGCTATTGCAATCTCCCTCTATATCAAAGGAGCTGGACACAAAGATATTAAGCCAATTGTCAAGGTAATATATCCTGCACAAGGCAAAGCCACATTTCAACCATGAACTATTTGACTTCAATGGGTGCCTGCAGGAACCTTACAGAAAGGCTCTTTACAAGTGAAACACTTTACTCTTCAATACTTGCTTTTGGGGACTGAGGACATAGCTTGGTAGTGGAGAACCTGCCTAGACTTTCCAAGATCATGGGTCAATTCCCAGCATCTAAAAGAAATTTTCTCTTCAGATTCAATTTTCAAGAATTGGCAAATATCCAGGCACTTGTAAATCATATATGATATCCCATCTTCTCATATCCCAGTGTTCTGATTATTTCTGATTCCTTCATGTATCTTAAACACTCCTCCACAACTCAGATTTGGTTGCTATTTCCATTATTGAGGCTTCTGTATTTCTCATAAGTCCCTCCTCTCCTTTCTCCCCTGTCTTTCTCAATTAATCCATCCTCCATATTGCTACTAATGTATGCTTTTTAAAATATGAAACTCATCATACATGGAGCCCTTTGCCTGTGGCATGTATGTTTTCCTACCTCTCATCACATCCTATTTTGTACCACCTTGTAGACTGATCATTTTTCAATAAATCTGCAACTTTTTTCCAGTTTTTAAACTACTTGGTTATATTTTTACATGTCTTGAAGACTTGGAATTCATTTGAATTTTAAGAAGACTATCTACTACAACTAATTGGAAAATACTTTGAAAGTCACAAAAATCATTGTCTCTGCATAGGTGTTATGATGAGAATCTTATGTTTACAGTTAAAATTATATACTACATTTCAGTTGGCAATTATATCTAAATTGTGAAATTATCTCTTCAATAAATTTATATGAATACAATCAAAATATATTTTAATAAGATTTTTCATAAAATAAGTCAGATAGTTGTATATTGTGTTTTTGTTTCATAGTTTTACTGTGCTGCATTTAATTTTTTAATATTACATTGGTGTGGACCAAATGAAGCAGATAAATTAAACTTTTGAATTAAAAATGTTCTTAAAGATTAGAAAAAATGTATCTAGAAACAAGAGATTATTGGATTAAACACAATTTAAATTTTCATATATGTTTTATGTTTTGGTTGATATTTCTGTATTGTTTTTGGAATATATTTTACGATGTGTAAAATAAATTGATACCATTGACAGAATAACTTCCACAAAGCATTGAGGAGGAGATATATGCAAATAATACATCAACTAACATAAATCCCTAAAGAACCTAGATGATCTATGTGTAAATATCTTCTGCATATGTATTAATGCTGTACACAATAGTTTTTTTTAATGTACTCACAATGGACATTTCCTTCAGTTGAAGGTAATCAAACGTACCTTTCTACAAATAATGAAATTTGTAAAGTCTCTTAATTTGATACATAAATGCATGTGTGGGTGCAAGCATGTTTGTGAATACTTGCATGTGGTGAATTTATGTATGGATAGTGTGTGTACCACTCTTCAACAGTCAAGACTAAAGCAACAATCGACTCTGAAGCCTCTGGAGAGGACCATGCAAGAAACAGCTGGTTGTCTATAACAATACCTCATTCATCTCAAGCAATTCAGAAATTCTGTGCACTCTTTGCTTTGAAATTTCCACAAGGCTCTATGAACGTTAAAGACAAAAAGACCTTAAGGTTTCCTTCAACTTAATTTTCTTCCCCAGACTACAGACCTCTGACCTCCCTTTTCTTACAGCATTTGCTTTAGAAAACTTTCAAATATAAATTAATTCTCTTCTTCCTTGAGATATTCATCTCCTATAACCAAGGAATGCCTTTCTTGAGGACCTGAAAATCATCCCTTTGAAACATTATCACCAAGAAAGACAGTGCCTCTCTTTCCAAGTCTCTGTGGTAAGTTAGGGCCCAACTTTAATAAGAAATATTAACAAACAGAGATGAACTAATCACATTAATCAAACTCTCCATTAAGGGAGATACTCCCATAACTACTCCATTAACTCACTTCATTGTTTAAAATCCTCCTACCTTTTGTGTCAGCCAAGTTGAGTTTATTCTCTTGCCCATGTTTCAATATTCTTCATCATTACTGCAATAATCTTGAATAAAATCATCATTGCCATTTTTAACAAGTATCTGTTGCAATTTTCTCTTATACTGGCAGTATACATATGTATACTTTCAGCTACATATGTGGCTGAAAATTCATTTTATTTATTTCCTTTAGGCAAACTAGTTAGGACACACATATACATGTATATGTACATAAAAATGATTATAGTTCTATATGCAGTTTTTAAAGTTATATATAGTTTCCTTATTCTGATAAAAAGGAATATAGACTATTATACAGTAAACAAGTATGATTTTTTCAAAGAGAAAATTTTAAAAGCCATTTGTCAGAAGTGTGACAAAATTGAACAAAAGTGTCAGAAAGCAACAATATTCCATTAATTTCAAATTTCAAGACTTCTTAAAATCGGCATATTCATCTTAAGTCATAAAGGTAAAGGCTAACAAAAAGCCTGCTTCATAAAGAATGACAAACAAGAAAATAATTTATTTTGTGAATTCAAATAGGTATATTATTAAATGAAATAAATTTTGAACATCTACTTGTTAAGGGAAATATTTAAAATAAAATTTTATGCTCCAAATTTTTATATTGCTGTTGCTATGAAAATGTACTTTGAAATAAATGTTGCTTTGTTTTATTTGTAGAAAATCTTACCTTTGAGTATATATACTTAAAATTTTCCCCAATCACAAATTTCAAATATATTATCTAAAATAATTATCTAGACATTATGGTGGATCTTCTATGGATTTTTAAAATATTTATTCTGACTCCATTAATACATTTTTATTTTTGTTAGGTAAAACATTTCCATTTATAGTTCTGTGGAAATTACACTAATTTTAAGGATTCTAAGTGACAGGATTTTGTGCACTTTACTTCACTATATGTTTATTATCATACATAGGCTACATAATCCACAGTAGGCATTTAAAAATCATAATATAGTGATAATATTTTAAGAGAGTGCAAAGCTAAAATACTTATTGATCATTACACATTGTATGCATGTATCAATTACAGCATGTATAAATACATATAATCATTGTCAAAATAAAAATATTTAAAAATCATCTAATCTTAAAAAATAAATATATTCTATTTATTTTAGCCACATTCACTTTATGCAAACTTTTTTACTATTATAAATATTAACATAATTGTACAAATTACTGGGTTTCACTGTGACATTTCTGTACCTGCACATATTGAGCTTTGTTATGTTCATCTTTCCTCCCTTGTCCTAGTGCTCATCTTCTGCCCTCCTTAATTCTCCTCAAAATCCCTAATCTTCTAAGTCTAGGCCATCATCTTCTCTTTCTTTTCACTTTCCACATATGAGAAAAAACATAATACTTGTCTTTCTTGTGTCTGAATTATTTTGCTTAACATGATGTCTTCCAATTTTATCTGTTTTCCTGAAAATTACATGATTTTGTTCTTCCTTACGTCATTGTGCATATATACCATATTTTCTTTATCCATTCATCAACTGATTGGCACCTAGACTGCTTCCATGTCTTGCCTATTGTAAATACTGCCACAATATGTGTACATGTAGGTTATCTCTTTTGCATGCTGACTTCATTTCCTTCAGATATATACCCAGGAGTGGTGTGGCTAGCTTGTATGATAGTTCTACTTTTAGCTTTTTGAGGAATCTCCATGCAGTTATTCACAGTGGCTGTGCTAACTTAGATTAAAAACATAGGGAGAATAATAAGATATCACCTGACAGATCAAATGCAAAGCTTATGAGAAGTACTTGAAAAAAACTGTTAGAAAGGAACAACCTACAGTTCAACTGACACCATTGGCAACCACTCATGACTGAAAAATTTCTGTTTAGTCTCTGAAATAATCCAAGTTACTTGTGATATTACCCTATCAATAACCAGTAACAAACCTGCTCTGACTGTGATGCCATATGCTGCCATTGGTAAAGGAATGAGATCTCATGCCTGAATAAATATTAGAGATCTTGGAGGAGGAATAAACGTGGGCTGAAAAGACTGGTTATATATTAAACAAAGATGTTCTTAGAAATGTTTTGGATAATGTCAAGCATGACCAAAATCCCAGATATTTTAATTTTTTAGCACTACAAAATTAACATAAAGTATATTAAAAGAGACTTTCAGAGACTTTTTATAGTTTACAAAAAGAACAGATGACATTTGCTGATCAAGTGAGCTATAAAAGTCCAGCTAAAATTATATCCGATACCAAGTTATCAATAACAAGTTGTTGTTACATCTCAAATCCTTAAATTTATTCAAGTGTTAATACAGATTATTTACAAAGACATATTATTTTCACAATAAAAGAAATTTAAAGCTAGCTCTCTAAAAGAAAGATTATATGTTCCTTTAAAGAAAGTATATCTGATTATGGGGAATAATACCATGTCAAGTGAACCAAAAGTTACAAAATATTTGGTATATTTAAGATACTTAGAGAAAACAAACAATCTCTTTTAGCTGATGCTAAACATTGAAAATGGAATATTAATTTAAGCTGGTAATATACATTTATACTGATAAGAAAGAAAGAATTTAAAAATTATCTCATTTTGTATACTGTAAGTCTCATTTACAAATAATGCTTGATGGTACCACTAATATATTTGTATTCTTCAGCAAATAGTTTGTCTAAAAATGTCTAATAAGATAATTACCCTCCGCTGCAATTGTAGCTCAGAGGTAGAGTGCTTGCCTAGCATGTGTGAGGCTCTGGACTTGATCTTCAGCACCACATAAAAATAAATAAATAAAATAAAGGTATTGTGTCCATCTACAACTAAAAATTTTTTTTTAAATGAGAATCTCCCTCTCCTGTGAAATTTACAATGCATTAGGTATGCATAAATAATGACTTAAATAAGACTCTAATCTGGCTGAATTAGTACTGTGATATCCAATAAATTTCATTCATTCCTCACTCAATTTTAGAAATGAGATTACTTATAATAATTCATGTTTCATAAAGTAATATTCCACATAAAATTCTGCTGTGAAATGCATACTTTCTGTCATGCTTCTTTTGACAATTCATAAGAAAACCATCAAAGTCTGCTCTACTTTAGTCAAAACTTAGAAAATACTTCAGACGTGAGATGCCCCTCTGATTTCCCAAGTAAAACACAAGCAAATTTTAAAACACAAGTAACTGTTTTTGCTGAATTCTAGGAGCATCATAAGGTCAGCCTGTACTAAACGATTGAAGATTGAAATTGATTTTGATGAGCTGATCTGATATATTGGATTTGAAGTTCTTTTGCTTAAGGGCTATCAGGAGAACAGATGTCAAGAGGTTTGATTTTTGGAAACATCAGCCAAAATCTTTGTGCTTACACTCATGCCTGCCAGGCACAAAGACGCAGGTATTCATAAGGTTGAAAAGTCCATGCTTTGAAACTGAAGATTTTATTTATTTTTTATCAACCACTTTTAGCCTTAAAAGAACTTAAAATGCTTAAGTCTCATATATGATTATTTCTTTAAATTCCTGCAAAATAAAATAACTAGGCCAAGGCAGTATTCTTGAATAATTATGAAAAATCACCTCTGAACCATGAATGACCTCTCTAATCTCATGAGAAGATTGAGAAACTGTGTCACTAAAACAAATGCTATAATCTTCTACAAGAAGGTCATAATTATAGACCATGTTACAAGGATTTGGGCAGTAGACTTAAAATAAGAGTCACAGGTCTTGGTCAAAATAAGGAAATACCAAAGGCAAGTTTTTTTGGGGGGAGCGAAAGAGAACAATGTGTTTATTCTTTAATGGAGTTGTTGCAAAGTAAAAGGATTCATGGTTTCTTTTCTGTTTCTACTTTTCTTTAAAATTCTATACCTGATTGGGTGTATCATTTCAAATGGGGTGGTGGTTTAAGGAAGTATAAGGAACTCCTTATTCCTAAAGATCTTCCTAAACTTTATAAGATTGCAAGATAGAGTTAAATCTGCTTTTTATTTTCTCAAAAATACAGAACTATTTTGTTAGAAATTTAACATTACTATATGATCTCTCTCTCTCACACACACACACACACACACACACACACACACACTCCAGAGATAAACCCAAAGAGATTTTATGATTTCATGTGCACACTTTAAAACTATTGAGAATACTTTTTTCATTACATACTGGCATACTAACACAAAAGTACTAAGTATCAAAATAATTTGAGCAGGAGAGATTTACTTTAAAATCAGTAAAATTCTTCCTTCAAACTGGGAGTGGTTATGGTTAATTCCTGCTGTTATTTCAGCTATCTGATTGGCTATTACTTCCTCCACTAAGTCCTCCCTGAAGTAGTCACAGGACTCAAACTCCTCCTAGCTGTGTTCATATCATCTTGCTGTCACATCCGATTTAGAGTTGTTATTTTTAGTTTAACTATGGGATAATTTGCTGGCAATTTTATTGACTGAACAAATGCAAAATTAAATGTATTGCTAGTTTGCTTCAGGCTATGTTTCATGGTAGTTGAATAGGGGAATAACAGTTTTTGGTTCCCATATTCATAAATAGACTGATAGAATCAGATAAAATAACTGCAATTGACTTCATTAGACCCACATATAGTTAATTTATGAGAAATTTTTTCTTGATAATATGTAGCTTCTATTCATTTACTGTATTATCTGGCTATGCTGTCAATCAGATATCACATTTATTTTTATTATCCTGGGTTGTCATGCTTCTCAACTCTGACTTTGTTCCCATGGACCTTAGGTTATCATAAGTTATTAGCAGGGTCATTCCTTAGTTTGCTCTTTTCAAATTGTTTATATCTCTTACAGTTTATGGCAAAGAATAAGAATGTATCCCATTTATATTGACATTTGCTGTGTGCCACATTTACTATGAGCTTTATTCATCTGGAACCCAGCAACACTATGAGGCAGTTATTGGCATTACCCCTGAAGAGATGGGCAACAACAAGACATAGCAACAACAACATTTCCAGGATCCAGTAACAACAAGCTTTCCAGATTCATCCTAGGTCCCTGACTTTGAAGTTTGGATTCTCGATCACTATGTTATATTACCTTAGCACAGTTGATACTAAATAAAGAATGCTTAAATGAATAATGGAACAGATTATAGGCAGGAAGGAATGCAATAAGAAATAAAATTAAGGAAAAAGAAAGTGAGGCTGACAGGCAGAAAGAAAGTAAAGACAGATTAGTATTCTACTTACAATGTATAACATGATAAAAATAGAACAAATGTCATTCCTATTCATAGGAATTACCCATTTAATATTATTGTGTGTAAATATATGTGTATATATAACAGGTGGCATAACTGCAGTAGTTTAAAGAAAAAATATTAAAATGTGGAATGAAATATGTATATGCAAATTGTGTATTTTGTTTTTCTAACATCTTATGTGAATAAAATTTTTCACATTTTAGTTCATTTCTACTATATTCTCTTTCCTTACAAATCTTATGGCCATAGGTAGTTCAAATGTTATTGTTATTTTCTAGCAAATGAGAATGCTCTTGAACAGATGACATGAGTCTTCCAAAAACAGTTAAGTAGCAGAATCAAGGTAAGTAGTGTCAGATTTAATTCAAAAAAAGTCAAGAAAAATGCATTGTTTTTACCCTTTCTCTACCATTTAATACCTGTAGTCCTGGACAAAAGCTCTCCACAATTTGCACTCTTTGTCTAAAAGGATGTATTTTACTATATTTTTTTAAAAACTGTATGCCTATATATTAAATTTCCTCATTCTCCATATTTATTCTTGTGGATAATAAATAGCACAACCTAAAACAAAACATTGCACTTGTATTCTTCACCTTAAATCTTTACATTTTTGTGCTGCCCACCATGAAAACTGACACCAAGATTCTCTGTTCAGAAATTTAAGAATGAGGTTGGCAGTGAGGCTCAGCCTAGTATGCATCATGCCTTGAATTCAAACCCCATCATCAACAAACAAACAAACACAAAAATAGCTCAACACAGTTATTTAAGAGGTTTTTTTTTTTTTTAACTCTTTTGCTCTCACTCTTTGTAGCTAAACTATTACTAAATCATAAACATTACTATTGTTGCAGCTTCTAAAATTCTCAGATCTGACCTCTACAAGCTACTGTCATGTCTGCTGCCAACACTCAAACATAATCATCTTGGCTTTCTTGGACCTCGTACTTGTACTCCCACTTCATGATCTAGCCACACGTGTCTTCTTCCAATTTTTGAACACATATCGACCTCAGAGGTTTTGCTCTTGCCATTTGATCTTACAGCACCTTCTTTTAGGTATTTATCATTAGGTCTACTTACATATTACATCAGGTTAGTATCATCAGACTACATTCTTTATCACATCTTATTTTTCTCAACAATTTTTATTAAATACATTTATGTCTGTATAGGATATATATCACTATTTGAAGTAAACTTGTTTGGGTGAGTTTTAATTTGTTTCATTATATGATAAAATAGCACTTAAAAAAGTAGTAATAGTAATTATTATTTCTTCAGTTACTAAAACTGCGCCTGACACACAGTAAGCATCAAGTAGACACTACAGGTTTCCACATTGGCTTTCACGCTATACTCTAAACTGGTCCCCATGATTATGTTCCTACCCCATGTCTATGAACGTACCAAAGGTGTTCTTTCAAACCACATTCCATTCTCCATGTTAATATCATTAAATGTATTCTATTTTCCTTATATTTCAACATTACTTAAAATAGCCCATAATTATTTTTGAATAACGAGAATGCCCTAATTTTGGTAAGATAGACTGCTATTTAATCAAGGATTGTTATTTGATTAAAGGCAATTTAATAGAAAAGTTATCTTTTAAAAACTGTTTAATCTAGACATAGTATATAAGTCACACCATTCTGCTGGAGCAGTCTGATTTGATATTTCTTTTCTGTAGAAACAAATATAATTGTTGTGATATTTGCTCATATTACTCAGGAATAAACAATGAATCATTAAATACAATTTTCATTTGTGTTCCAGGAGATAGATACCATTACCCAAAGCACAAAGAACTAGATAGAAAATTATTGGGCTCTGATCTCCCTTCACATAGATGTCATTAGGTCATCCTTGATTTGAATATTTAGTATGGAAGATGAAATGCTGACTCCTTCAGCTTGATTTACACAGTCCTCCTCTAGGACAGTAATTTGCTTTATGGTATTTTAAATTAAATAGGGCTCTTTCTCAAGAAGTTATTGATATGCAAGAATGCTTCTCTTCTATTTAGTTTGCATGAAGATGTTTCATTTTGTAAACAAATTCAATTGAAAATAAAATAAATATATAAATAAATACGGGGAGTAAAAATTGAGTTTTGATAGACAGAAGACCCAATTTTCTATAAAAATTTCAATAATTACATACACGTTGTAAGCTGCTAGTTAGTTATTGATGTGTTTTCACTTAGCAAAGCCTTCTTAGAAATACCATTCCTTTAAAAGTAATCAGAACTGACAGTCTGGTCCACCTTTTATGATAATGTGGCATGCAGCCACGTTAATCTGACCCATTGAAATAAATAAAAATGTACTAGTGCCCCAGTATAATTGTTGGCAGCAGCATTTTAGCAGGTTTTAATTTACACTTCACTGTAATATCTCTGCTCAACTCTGATATTAATGTTAACCAGAGCTGGCACTATTAATAGCATGCTTGGATATGGTGCAGGGGCAAAGAAGTGTACTTGGAGTGAACCAGAACATGACCTTAATTGTTAATGAAATGCAGCAGTTCTATGAAAAGGCAAAAGCACAAAATGAATATAATAATTGTTTCAGTAGAAACCTGCATAATGCAAAAGGCTACAATTATAAAATATGCCACCTAAAAAAGCATTCCTTGGATTCATATTTCAAGGTTATATGAGCTCTGATTACCCTTTGTATTAACAGTAGACAATATAAAAGAAAGTAATACATTTTAATACATAATTAACAACATTTAAAAACATTAACTCATGGATTTGAAGTAATAGGTGGTATAAAATAAAAATAATAAAACTGCTGTACACAGAAAATAAGGATTACTTTTTATTCCTACATTATTCTGTGCATGCATAAAGAGTTCAACATCATTTAGTATTTTCTGTTTCTATCTATGTATATTATATAAATAATCTTTCAACTCAATAAACTCTGACCAGTTTTCTACAAATTAACTGTGGCAGTGGCAGGCTATAAAGATGAAAAGTAGCTTGCAATTTTTGTTGCTCAGTTTTGATATGCAAATTTAACCTGTTTCTTAGTTTATTTTTTGTTTTTGTTTTAAGAAATGGAACGTATTATATCTTTCCACAATTTTCCTATTACTTTGCTAGTACAGAATATAAACGTAAGTGGAGATTCTAAATGATTTCTCAATGCTTTGTTCCTACTTTTAGGTTAATTTGCTTTTTATAGAGTTCAAGATATTGAGCTTAGGAGTTGAAGAGACAAAACTATTTCAAAATAAAAAGTTTGTATCATGTAGTATACCTCAAACTGTTTTTTCATTTCCAGTGCATCGGTATATCTATAAAATAACAAATTTATTATAGCACTCTGAGGTAGTGAGATAGAAAAAGCACACAGAAAAAAAAATAACATGCAAGTTCATTTTTATTTTTTACAAATGATACATAATTATACATTATTTTTAAGATCAGAAAAGTTAAATGCAATGTGTAGTCCTGCATAATAATTTGATTATCATGCTAGGAAGAAAAACTGCTCACATACCATACAGTTCACCCATTTACAGTGATTCAATGATTTTTGGTATAATCACAAAACTCAATGATTTTTGGTATAATCACAGGTTATAGAATCATCAACATAATCTAATTTTAGAACATCTTCATTTACCACAAAATGGAAACCACATGCCCATTAGCAATCTCCATATATTTGTCTATTCTTGACATTTCATATGAATCTAATCTTACAATATCCAGCCTTTTGTGTCTGCCTGGTTTCTTTCATTTAGGATGTTTCCAAGGTTTGTCTATGTTGCTGCCTCCATCAGTACTTAGTTCATTTTTTATTGCAGAATAATATTTTATTGTATTAATGTACAAAATGTGTTCATCTACTTGCCTATTGATGAAAAACTAGATTTCAAAGTTTTTCTTATTAATAATCCTGATATGATTATTGTGCAACAGTTTTCTTCTATGGTGTAAGTGTGTGTGTGTGTGGGGGGGGTGGTTGTGGGGATTAAACCCAGGGGCACTGTACCACTGAGCTACATCTCCAGTCCTTTTTTGTTATTTTTGAGACAGGGTCTCACAAAGTTGTGAGATGTTGCCCTTGCAATTGAAATCCTCCTCCTGCTTCCTAAATCACTGGGACTAAGGTGTAAACCAACTGTGTAAAAGTTTTTATGTGGACATGTTTTTATTCTTTTGGTTATATACCTAGGAGCTGAATAGTTGGTCCACGTGGAAACTCTGTCCAACTATATTAGATTTTGAGGGATGTTCTCTAGCAAAATAAAAAACAAGAACCCCAGGAACACTAGAGTAGTTTGTAGAAAACCCCAGAAAAGCAGAACAAATTTGTATTGCTGGAAGAATCGTAGTGGTAAAAACGAGGGTTCGATGATGCCTGGAGATTGGTTTTTAAAGTTGGAGTGCTCTCACACCAGATATTTAATGCTACTCAAGTGCTTAACCATTGCTATCTATTCATCATCAAGCTATGACTTGAATTCCAAAACAAGAGCTCCCCTAAATTGGCTCATAGCTGGAGACCAGATTTTCCAAAGCAAAGAATAGAACATATGGTTTAACATAAGCCCTAACAGTGGGACAGAAAACTTTATACAAATACATTTAAAATTTTGGAGTCATACTCTTTTTGTTTTTCCAGAAAGAAAATGCTGGTTCAGATCTCTTGAAAAACCTCTTATCATTTTACTCTTTTAAGTCTTAGACTTGGCTTATGTCGTGCTATTGACTTAGAATTTGTGTCTCTTCTAAGAAGCACTTTCCAAACTTTGCCCATTTTTCAAGCTCTTTGTCAAATCTTATTCTTTCAAAAGACACTTGATAATATTAGTCCTAGAAAATCTTATTTATTCTGTTATTAAATTTTTCACCCCATGTATTTTTGACTTATCCAGTAGATCATTTGTTTCTAGAAGACAGTTAATATATTTATGTTCAAGAAGTGTTTAGCACTCTAAATCCCTATGTGATGGACTGTGTTTCTAGGGTCATAGTCAACGGGATAGTCTCTCTACTTCACAACTGAAACTGAAACAACTCTTACAAATCCTCCACAGCTCTAATCTCTAGAGGGCAGCAGATTGAGGTAAAGCATAAAGTCTCATAATCACCTTTCAGGTACAGGAAACGAAAAATATGATTTATCCTGAGGAATGTGTCACCCACAGAAGTCTTGATGATTTTCAAGAAAAATGCTGATTTTCATAATTGTTGTTCTTACTCTTCATGCTATTAGAATGTGATTGTCTTGTCTTGACTTAATCTCAGATATCTAAACAGAATATATTAATTCCTAAAAATTGGATTATTAGTGAAAAGAGAAAAATGAAATAATGTAAAAATGAAATAATGGAACCCAAATTTTAATTGTCATATATTAGAACATTCCAATTTCTAAAATTAAGAAAAACTATGAAAAAATTAAGTAAATAGTATTAAGCTTTTGAATTTTAATTCTACACTATTAATTGATTTTGGTAGAGAAAAATCACCTTCTTTCAGTACTTGCAAATATCATAGAAAGCTTTATTTTATAGCTTTCAGTTAAATTATAACAGAAGAAATTTATATATATCAAATGCATGTCAAGTGAACATCAAAGATCTGAGGGCTTAATAATATTAAATTGCAGGAGGTATATAGACTTCTTTTCCAATCATGATTTTCACTCTTTTTTTCTACACAGTTTATTAGACTTTTTAAAATCTGATACCGTTATGGATTTTAGACATTTAAATACAGCTTCTCAGAATAACTTCGCAAGTGTCTATTAAAGTTTAAACATTTCCCAATATCACTATAATAGTCAGTCCTTCACCCAAGCTTTGGGGAATGACTGCTGAAAATTGGGGCCTGGAAATTAGGTAGAGGAAATGTCTTCCTCCCTAATGTTTCCTTCCACGTAGAGGAATTCTATTCCTTTCCCATTTCTCTTTGTTCTCTTTCATTCTTCCATAGGGAAAGACAAGAGTTAGCTGAGAGTTATAACTTGGAAGGAATTAAAAAACCCCAAAAAACAAAAAAACAAAAAACTGGTATTATTATTCTTACTTTCTTTGTTTCCTTATTGGTTACTTTCTGTTCTTGATGACTTTGGTAGGCTGGAATCCTTGCACATGGTTTGACTTCAGACATTAGAAAACAAGATTTTGATCAGCCCAGTGCAGACACCTAAGACCTCTGCACTTGGCACATCGGCCCTGAGTGCTCCCTTGGGATTTCCCCGCTGGGGCCACTGGCGCAGCCCAGAAGTGGGAGACTTCAGCGTGTGGAAAGTGGGCCCAGCTCTCAGAGGTTTGGGTTCCGCCAAGCCAAGTCCCGTGAGACTTCCAGGTCTGGGAGGTAGGCACAGAGCCAGACATCAGGCTCAGCGCAGTGCAGATGCCTGAGACCTCTGCACCTGGTAGGTTGGCCCTGAGTGCTCCCATGGGATTTCCGCCCAGGAGCAGCAGCCAGGAGGACCAGCCCAGAAGCCCAGACATATCCTAGACTGCCCCAGCCCATGATCTAGTGTTACTGAAGACTAGGAGGTGAGGTATTGGAAACCTTCAGGGACACCACAAGTCTACAGGGGAAAGCTGCAATAATACCTCAGATTCTCACAGGTAGAGGGCAAGATACATGAGCAACATGAGAAAACAGGGGAAGAAAGTGTCTCAATAAACCTAGATGCTACATCAACAGAATCCAATGATAGCAGGGCAGAAGAAATGTCAGACAGGGAGTTCAGAGTGTACTTAATTAAAATGATCAGAGAAGAAAATGGTGTGATGAGAGAGCACATGCAGGCAATGAATGATTGTACCAATCAACAGTTAAAAGAACAGTTATAGGAAGCTAAAGATCATTTCAATAAAGAGATAGAGATTCTGAAAAAAAAAAAACAAACAGAACTCTTGAAAATAAAGGAAACAATAAACCAAATTAAAAACTCAATAGACAGCATAAACAACCGGCTAGATCATCTGGAGGATAGAACATCAGACATTGAAGACAAAATATTTAATCTTGAAAACAAAGTTGACCAAACAGAGAAGATGATAAGAAGTCATGAACAAAGCCTACAAGAATTATGGGATATCACGAAAAGACCAAATTTGAGAGTTATTGGGATTGAGGAAGGCACAGAGATACAAACCAAAGGAATGAATAATCTATTCAATGAAATAATATCAGAAAACTTCCTACATCTGAAGAATGAAATGAAAAATCAACTACAAGAGGCTTACAGGACACCAAACGTACAAAACTACACTAGATCAACACCAAGGCACATTATAATGAAATTACCTAACATACAAAATAAAGATAGAATTTTAAAGACTGCGAGAGAAAAAAAACAGATTATATTCAGGAGGAAATCAATACGGTTATCAGCAGATTTCTCAACACAGACCCTAAAAGCAAGAAGGGCCTGGAACGACATATTCCAAGCCCTAAAAGAAAATGGATGCTAACCAAGAATCTTATATCCAGAAAAACTCACCTTCAGATTTGAAGATGAATTAAAATCCTTCCATGATAAACAAAATCTAAAAGAATTTACAAATCAAAAGCCAGCACTACAGAACATTCTCAGCAAAATATTCCAAGAGGAAGAACTGAAAAACAACAATGTAAACCAGCATAGAGAGGAACTACCCTAAAGGAATAGCCAAATAAAGGAGAAACCAAGTCAAATTAAAAACCAAAAATAAGCCAAATGACTGGCAATACAAATCATATCTCAATAATAACCCTGAATGTTAATGGCCTGAACTCATCAATCAAAAGACATAGACTGGCAGATTGGATTAAAAAGAAAGATCCAACAATATGCTGCCTCCAAGAGATGCATCTCATAGAAAAATATACCCACAGACTAAAGATGAAAGGATGAGAAAAAACATATCACACACCGACTCAATAAAAAAGCAGGGGTTTCCATCCTCATATCAGATAAAGTGGACTTCAAACCAAAATTAGAAGGGACAAAGAAGGGCATTTCATACTGCTTAAGGGAAGCATAAATCAGCAAGACATAACAATCATGAATATTTATGCCCCAAACAATGGAGCATCCATGTACGTCAATCAAATCCTTCTTAACTCCAGGAACCAAATAGACCAAAACACAATAAAACTGGGTGACTTTAACACACCTCTCTCACGATTTGACAGATCTTCCAAGCAGAAATTGAACAAAGAAACCATAGAACTCAATAACACAATTGCTAATTTAGACTTAACAGACATATAGAATATTCCATCCATCAATAAGCGAATACACTTTCTTCTCAGCAGCTCATGGACCCTTCTCTAAAATAGGCCATATGTTATGCCACAAAGCTACTCTTAGCAAATACAAAAAGATAGAGATACTACCTTGTATACTATCAGACCATGAAGGAATGAAATTAGAAATCAATGATAAAAAACAGAAACTACTCCAATACCTGGAGATTAAATAATATGCTATTGAATGATGCATGGATAACAGAAGACATTGGGGGAAATAAAAAAATTCTTATAGGTCAACAAGAACAAAGATACAACATATCAAAATCTCTGGGATACTATGAAAGCAGTGCTAAGAGGAAAATTTATTGCATGGAGTGAGCGAATTCAATAAAAGAATAGAAAGTGAAAAAATAAATGACATCAAATTACAGCTCAAAGACCTAGAAAAAGAGAAACAGTTCATCCCTAAAAGTAGTAGAAGACAGGAAATAATTAAAATTAGAGTGGAAATCAATGAAATTGAAACAAAAGAGACAATTCATAAAATTGACAAAACAAAAAGTTGGTTCTTTGAAAGAAAAACCAAAATTGATAAACCCTTAGCCACACTAACAAAGAGAAGGAGAGAGAAAACTCAAATTACTAAAATTCATGATGAAAATGGAGATATCACAACAGACACTATTGAAATACAAAACATAATTAGAAGCTATTTTGAAAATTTATACTCCAACAAAATAGAAAACCTGGAAGACATCAACAGGTTCCTAGAGGCATATGAGCCACCCAAACTGAATCTGGAGGACATACACAACTGAAATAGATCAATTTCAAGCAATGAAATAGAAGAAGTCATCAAAAGCCTACCAACAAAGAAAAGTCCAGGACCATATGGATTCACAGTTGAGTTCTACAAGACCTTCAAAGAAGAGCTCATTCCAATACTCCTCAAAGTATTCCATGAAATAGAAGAGGAGGGAACCCTTCCAAACTCATTCTATGAAGCCAATATCACCCTGATAACAAAACCAGACAAAGACAAATCAAGAAATGAAAATTTCAGACCAATATCCCTAATGAATACAGATGCAAAAATTCTTAACAAAATTTTAGCAAATCGCATACAAAGGCATATTAAAAAGATAGTGCACCATGATCAAGTGGGTTTCATCCCGGGGATGCAAGGTTGGTTCAACATCTGGAAATCAATAAATGTAATTCACCACATCAACAAACTTAAAGTTAAGAACCACATGATAATTTCAATAGATGCAGAAAAAGCATTTGATAAAGTACAGCACCCCTTCATGCTCAAAACACTAGAAAAAATAGAGATAGAAGGAATGTTCCTAAACATTGTAAAGGCTATCTATGCTAAGCCTACAGCCAACATCATTCTAAATGGAGAAAAATTGAAAGTGTTCCCCCTGAAAACTGGAACAAGGCAGGGATGCCCTCTTTCACCACTTCTATTCAACATCGTCCTTGAAATTCTAGCCAGAGCAATTAGACAGACCAAAGAAATTAAAGGGATACGAATAGGAAAAGAAGAGTTCAAACTATCCCTTTTTGATGATGACATGATTCTATATTTAAAGGAGCCAAAAAATTCCACCAGAAAACTTCTAGAACTCATAAATGAATTCAGTAAAGTAACAGGATATAAACTTAATGCTCATAAATCTAATGCATTTTTATTCATAAGTGATGAATCCTCTGAAAGAAAATTTAGGAAAACTACCCCATTCACAATAGACTAAAAAAAAATAAAATAAAATATTTGGGATTTGATCTAACAAAAGAGATGAAAGACCTCTACAATAAGAACTACAGAACCTTTAAAGAAAGAAATGAAAGAAAATCTTAGAAGATGGAAAGATCTCCCATGTTCTTGAAAAGGCAGAATTAATATCGTCAAAATGGCAATACTACCAAAAGCACTCTACAAATTCAATGCAATTCCAATTAAAATTCCAATAACAGACCTCATAGAAATAGAGCAAGCAATCATGAAATTCATTTGGAGGAATAAGAGACCCAGAATAGCTAAAGCAATTCTTAGCAAGAAGAGCGAAGCAGGAGGTATCACAACATGCAAATTGTATGATTCTACTTTGTGTACAACCAGAAAAATGATAGTTGTACTCTAGTTGTGTACAAAGAGCTTAAAAAGAAAAAAGAAAAGAAAAGAAACCACGATTCTGTGTTTGTTTGATTTTATAAAAGCTTAGGATACATTATTTAAATGAATTTTAGCGTTAAATCAAGTATGGATGAGTTTTTTTTTCTTTCTTTCTTTTTTTTCCCCCTACTTTGGCTGTCATTGCAGATGTTTTTGTTTGTTTGTTTTGTTTTGGTACTGGGGGTTGAACTCAGGGGCACTTAACTACTGAGCTACATTCTCCAGCCCCTTTCTTATTTATTTTTATTTTTATTTATTTATTTATTCATTTTAATTTTTCATTTAGAGATAGGGTTTCACTGAGTTGCTTAGGGCCTCACTAATTTGCTGAGGCTGGATTTGAACTCAAGATCCTCCTGCTTCAGCTGAGCTGCTAAGATTACAGGCATGCTCTGCTATGCCCAGCTCATTGCAAGTTTTGAAGGACCTGTATATAGACAATTTCTTTTAAAGATATTAAAGACATGGTTACAAAACCTAGACCATAACAGTGATGCACCGACCTTGACAATGGTACTGTAAATCCTGAATTTAAGCAAAGTAGGAGCAATATGGACCTGAGAAACCAATATGCACTGTATGTGGGCAACAACAGCCATAGCACACTCTCAAAGCCCTCAGAGACCTCAGCAAAGCGGCCAGTTTTTAGGGCCTGGGGAAAACGGGCTCTTAGAATTTAGTCTGTGGCAGTTTGATGTGCATTACCCTCAGTGCACAAGGGACGCAGTCAAAGCCTCAGTAGATCTCACTAATGGGCTATAGGGACTATAGTCATACAGTTTTCCTGAAACAAGAGTTCTTCTGCAGGAAAAAGATAATCTTATATGTCTGTCTTTTACACTTTAAAGAGCAGAACAGTTATTTGCTAGTTTCACTGTACCTTACAACCTTGACTGCAAGGAATTCTCTGCACCTTGAGAGAATGTGCTAGATATATTTGTGGAGTGGAAGCCATGAAAGCAGGTGAAGCAAAAAAGAGGCATAAGACAGGAAAGCAGATGGGATGATGATAGATTAACTTCATGCTGTGGTTAGAAAAAAATATCTCCTGAGTGGAATTATCCAAGCCAAGAAAGGGAAGGTGCTCTGATTTGTTTAATCAATGGATGGAATTCACAGAATCACTCAAATTTGACTCAAATATATTGACTCAACAATCTTCAAAAATATATATCTGGACAAAAATATAAGGATGGTGAAAGGGGCAAGGCAGTTAGATCCAGAGAAGACCTAACTTCTTTACATAAGAAAGAAAAAAAGAGACCATCTTCATAAGCAGGTCATCAGTAGATTTTCAAAACAGAAAAGAGGAAGAGTAAGAAGACAAAACCATAGAAGTAATATTGCATTATTGCATAAAAAAAGAAGCCAGTTAGAAATACTATTCGACATCTTATACAAAATCTGAGGAAGGACAGTAATATGAAAAACTCATGGCAGACCTATTGACCTTACTAGATTCTCAGTGCAAACTGTAAAGCATTACTGGCTCACTTAATTTAGGAATCATCTTAGAGTGATACTAAAATCAAAATAGGACTAAAGCTTTCTCCAGGAGTTAGAATTCACTGATTTCAACAAATCTATAGCAACAAGGCAGTATTAATGACCCAGTGTAACATGGGCACTAAATCTTCACCTACAAGAAATCACAGAGGGCTGGTTGCCTAAAAAAGAGCCACATTTGGTGCAGCACTGGTGTGGCAGAATCACAGGACTTAAGATAAAAGGGAAGGGTACTGAATTCATTTTCTTTCATCATCCCAAGTTTCCCTCAATGTTTTTCTTCCTGATTGAAGAACTCAAATAAACCTTAGTTGTTTTCTCAATCATGCAGCTGAATCTGAGCTGCCACTGCTCCAAAGCAATCCTTGATGAATGGTTATACCCTAATTTTTTTGAGCATGCTGAATAACATGACATCTCACATCACACAAAACCCATTGAGGCACAGATACAACTCAGCATGCAGCCAGGAAATGTTGCATGAGTGATTAGTACCTTTGGAGGGTGGTGGGTAAATTCAGATGAATTCTTCTCCCTTTTTCTCCCACAGATGGAGTATTTGCAGATGAAACAGCTTCACATAGTCCTATAGTTGTCTTGTGAGAGCAAATAGCTAACTGATCATTAAGCATGAGGATCAAGTTAGTAGAACACTGCTACAATGGCTCTCCAACATCCTATCCCTCCCTATTTCATCCTTTTCTTTTTATTCCCTGGGTTTGGACTCACTATAAAGCACATACGTTTTAGCAAAAGCTTTACTTTGAAAGGAAATTCATTTCAGATGAGAAATCGAAAGATGTTCAATATTTAAACTAAGATTGGGCTAGATTGTTATTCTATATTTCTCAGCTTCAAAAAGGTGATTTTGTCTTTGTATCTGAGAAAAAAAGGGAGCATTCACCAAATTTCTACTTCCCCTACATACAATAACTTTGGTGCCATTAATTAACCTCTTTGTTGGGAATCTTCTGGTTGAAATTACTTTCAAAAGCTCATGGATATGGGCAACTGGCATAGACTAACTGGCATCCCAAAGTGGCTGGAACAAGGCATATTTTCACTATATAACCTAATTCTCTCCAAGAGCTTGAGTTTCTCTTAGTCTTTGTCAAAACCATATCCTCATTTCTGAAAACATAATTCTCAGTAGGATAACGTGTTTTTGGTTCTGGAAATAAGCTTCTTTTCCAAATTTGTTTGATAAAAAGACAGACGGTAATAATCTTTGGACTTTTGAAAGAGAGACACATTAAATTTGGTATTGATCTAATTCAGTTTCTGAGTCCGTAAGAGGTACATGTCAAGCCCATGGAAAACAGCTGCCCAGGCTGCAGCTGCTGAAGGAAGCAGTGTTGCAACCTGACTCTAACACTCCCTAGGGCTCATGCTGAGCAGGATAGAAAATGGGTAAATTTTTATTTTCTTTGGACTTAACAGGGTTAGAAAATTGATTTTATTTTTTTATTTTTTTGCATTATAATTCCTTTGGACTTTAGTGTCTCTAGATTTTAACATACATGGGGTTTAGAGAAATTAAATTTCTTTAATGGTTTCCCAAGGTTTCAAATTAAAATCAGCTTTATAATTCTGTTTGGGATATCTCTATGTTCTTGGCATTTTTTAGTATCTTCATAATGTTATATAATCTTAATATGGAACTTTGGATAAAATATACTTCACAACATAGCTTGGCACAATTTGGGAAGTAAAAGAGAATTGAAAGAGGTTTTCAAATTTAGAGGGGTAATCTTATAGTCAAAGCTAATTTTGACATAGTTCGGCACCTTTTAGAGACAAAAATATACTACCCATGAGTAATACATGAGTAAAATTGATTGATATTTGTTAACTGACAAAGTTCTATAATTGTTCAGATAAATTCCAAGGAGGATGAGTACTCTGAAGATTGAACATAGGCTTACCCATTTATTTTAAAGTTATAAAAGTAAAGTTTAGAGAAGCTGAACCAAGAGAGTGGAAGTTTGTCTGCTTCTGTTCTCCAAAATTGTCTCTTAGAATCAATCTTTGGAAATGTGGTTGCATATGTGGGTCCACTGTGCAAGTCCAACCTGCCTCTGTTGAGATCATTGGAACCGTGGTGTGCAGACCACAGAACAGATGGGCTGAATGCCGTCATCACATAGGGTTATCAGCCAGTCTGTACACTCCAGAATGACCAAACAGCCAAATTCTACTAATCTCTACCTGACCTTAATTATCTGAAAAACTGAGCTTTAAAATAAAAGCATTTTCCTTTAAATATGATCCCTAATCCATTCAAGTCCTATTATATCAACCTGACTCAAAGAAGGATTTCCCATGCCATTTTTGAAAAGCAGTTTAAATCATTCAACTGGAAAGAATATGATTTTCTGGACCTTTTTGTGATTTGTTTACTTTCTTACTTCTAGCACACCCTTTACTAAATCAGTGCAATAATAAATTAGTGGAGGATGGGCACAGAAAGAGCTATAAAATATGTTAGAGTGCAACAACAAATTGTATCACTTTTTCTTACTATGTGATACTTAACAATTTTGTTAAACTGAAGTTTTTCAAAATGTGTTCTAATCTCAAGTAAGCCATTGTTTTTTGCAATGTAATCCTTTTTATTAAGCTTGAATGCAAATTTCCCTACTCATTGTATTTTTCTTAAATCCTGTTTTCCAACTTATTATGCCTTCTACAACTATGTTGACCAGGGCTAAGCTGTGGGGGCCCTTGATTTAGTGAACTCCCTCCAACTGTCCTTTCCCTGGTACCTCCTCTTTCAAGGAAAGCAATTCCTGAGGCTAAGTCTATTCCTTACTCTCTTCTCAATTTTACTCAGGGTCATGACCCCCGAATTCCCTAATGATCTTGAGGGACCAGGACAGGTTGCATCCAGGACAGATACTATTCCCTCATTTCTTTTTAATTTTCACAAAAAGCAAAAGTCTAGAAAGGAGATGTGGTTATACATAGAAAAGAGCAAGCCAAGGTATATGGGCATTGGAGTATTTTATTTGCAGTTTTAGTCCAGGCACAAAAAGTTTTGGAGTTAGGGTTGGTTAAAATACAAATTAAGCAAGACTATATAAATTAGTATAGATAGGTTGAGCCAAACTTCACAGAGTTCACATTGTTAATATGTTTGAGCATTTCATTTTCAAAAATCATATTGATTGCTAATATTGTGGCTAATTGGTGATAATTTGAATTTCTAGATAATTTCTTATTTTGCTCCATATGTGGTTAAGAGCAATTCACAATTATCTAATTGCTGGTACTATTTAAGTACATCATGAAAACAGTAAGTGCAGTTTAGATTATTTTCCTCTTCACCACTTTTGACACTAAAACCTACTTAATGTGTATTTTTTTGTGTGTATGTGTGTGTGTAAATGTGTACCTACTTATTTTCCTGTATTGTATCCCATAGTTTTGCATTTTTTTCAATTAAAAAAAAAATAAAACCTCTGTGCTATCTGCCACTCCTCAAAATTCCCTCTTAATTCCAGAAAATTTGAGAAAATGCTGTACTTAAATAAGACCAGATCCAGTTCCTGTTACTCTGGGATTCTGCAGTTAATACTTTTGAACCAAGGGGCTACCTGTTTTCCTTCCTTTCATTTCATTCTAAACAGATGTGTCTTACTAACGGTCCTGATCAATGCCATACAGAATAAAATTTTAATCATAAATACCAAAAAGATAAATAATTTGTTGAAAGTCTAAGGTGTCCACACATTATTTATTGTATGAATACAATATGAATCCATTGATTATCCACATACCTCTATCGTAATCAAAGATTTAACATCCTATGGTTGGTTCTGTAGCACATTCATGATATTACAAAAATCATTTCATCTTGTAAATTTGATGAAGCTTGTCAGCCATTAAACAAATGCTTTTTTCCTGTATCTGAAATTTGGTATTTTTGTGTCATATGGCACATATTTTCCTAAATATGGGAAAACGGAAGTTTGGTAATACATGTACAATCCTAAAATCTTCTTATGAAATTAAAAGTTTGCACTGATCACAATGTATGCATGCTTCTCAATAAGATTCAGTTATTCATATAACATATGATCCAGAGGACAATTTACTTTTTAAATTCTTAATGAAAAACGTGTTTCCTGATTTGCGAATTGCAACTCTTGAAAATAAATATAAATGGTAAATATGACATAAATGTAAATAGTTAATCACAGACAATGCCATTATTTTATCAGCTTTTTGCAGCTGTAACGAAAAAATCTGACCAGAACAATTTTAGACGAGGAAAGTTTACTTGAGGGCTCACGGTTTCAAAGGTCTTATGTGAATACATATAAACTCATGTATTATAAGTAGTAGCTTTCAAACTGTGGAAAATGATTTAATTTTATAACTTTATACATTTATGTATAAATGTGAATTATATATAAATACATTTTAATGAATTTCATTTCTTTATAATCTTATGTAAACAGCGATTTACCCATTCTTTTCAACTTTAATAAGTAGAACTACATAGTCATTTCCTGATTAATAGAGTCATGGGACAGAGGTTATATGGATAAACTGTGCATAACATTAAGCAACTTATATTAGTGAGTAAAACAAATTCAAGGTAAATTGGTTTTGCCAAAATTAGATCCAATGTTTAGAAAATTAGGAGATTAGATTCAGTGCTACAAATATTACTGTTGAAAGGCAACCCTTTCCCTACTTCAGATATTTGTCTACTGCCATCCAAAGAAACCCCTAATACCAGTAATTGATTCCCTAAATCTTAGTTCACATGTCAATTCACTCAGTAAATTATATACCATTTAAGCTAATAGTTATTATTGTGAAACTGAAATTGATTAAAATATTTCTCTGTTATATAATCATAAGCAACCCTCACAGTAGTTAAAATAGGAGCTATTGGTTGTGCCTAATTATAAAAATAGAAAGGTGAGAGTTAAACTAATGAGGCAATTTGCCTATGACCAGAGAATGCCAAATTGAGGCACATAATGAATGAAATATATAAAATTCCAGTTAAGTAGGAGGTATAAATTCAAAGAGAGCTATTGTAAAGCAGACTGATTGTCATTAGTAACAATATATTATACTGAAAATTCAAGAAAGTGGATTGTCAGTGTTCTCACCACAAAATGATAACTATTTGAAATAATGCATATGTTAGCTGGATTTAGTCATTGTACAACATATACATATTTCAAAATATCTTATTGCACATGAAGAATGAAATTTTATATATTTTTAAAGGAAAAGCCAGGTTTTGGCCCAAGATGTTTGGCTTTTCATCACATGGCATTATTATTTGACTCTGCTTAACCAGGTATAGGAGAATAAAGTTAGTTCCCATGTAATAAAATGTTCAAAATCCAGAAAAGAACAAAATCAAGCAAACATAGAAGAGCTTCAAAGTTATTTTTCAGTAAATATTTATCACATGCCTTTTACTAATTGAGCAAAAATCACTGCTTTAGCAGTCACCACATGAAGACAGCTCTTTTCATATTTTAAATTGTTTTGATATGTAAATTTTTATTAAAGTCAATAAAACTATCCTTTATTTAAATTACAGAGAAGTTGCATTCTTTGTTTTATAGGAAAATGTTAGTATGGTCTCTCATACTAGCATAACCTGCCCACATTCTTAATTAGCTGTAAAGCGTACATTTTTATTTTTATTTTGACATTTTAAATCACTAACCTAGAGTCTCAACTAATTTAAAGACATTATAAATGGCATATCTAGTATCTTTTTTGGCCATATTGCAATAAAAGTAGAAATGATTAATAAAGAAAAAGTTGAAAACTATACAAGTAGATGGAAATTAACATTCTTCTGAACAACCAGTGGATCAATGAATTAAAATGGAAATTAAGAAAAAAAGAAACCTTGAAGAAAATGATACAGGAAAGACAACACACCAGAAGCTACGATATACAGCAAAAGCAGTACCAACAGGGAAATTTATAGCAATCACATCTATAGCAGAAAAGTGTAAAGATACAAAATAAACAACCTATCACTGCACTTCAAGGAATTATATAAATAAATGAACCAAATACATAATTAGTAAAAGGAAAGAAATAATAACTATAAGAGCAGAAATAAATGAAATAGAGATGAATAAAAATAATGCAAAAGACCAATTAAACAATGAATTGTGTGTTTTTTGGAAAAGATAAATTAAAATGACAAAATCTTAGACTAAGTAAAAGGGGGAGAAGACCCATGTACATAAGATCAGAGATAATAAAGGAGACATTACAACTGGCACCACATAATGGCATAAAATCATTAGGGACTATTATGAGAAACTATGACCCCAAAAATTTAATAGCCAACAAGAAATGAACAAATTCCTAGACACTTATACCTTCCTAAGGTTAAATTACAAATGCATAGAAAACCTAAACAGACTAACAAAACATACCTAATTAAATCAATAACATCAAAGCAAAGTTCAGGACCAGATGACTTCACAGCTGAATTCTACCAAACATTTGAAGAAATACCAATTCTTCTCAAATTATTTAAAAAAAAAATAGAAGAAAGGGAAACTCTTTAACAGACAAACTCTCTGCATTATCCTGCTACCAAAACCAGACAAGGACACAACAAAAAAAGAAAGTCATAAATCAGTATCCCTGGTGAATGTAGATGCAAAAATCCTTACTAATATGCTAGAATCCAACGGCATATTAAAAAGATTATTCATCCTGATCAAGTGGCTTTCATCCAGGATTTCAAAGATGTTTCGACATACACAGAACAATAAATGTGACAAACCACTTCAAAAGAATGAAGGGCAAAATACATATAATCATCATCTTTACAGATGAAGATCAGCATTTGATACAACTCAATGTCTTTCATGATACAAACTCTGAATAAATTTTATATTGTTGTAGTTTGGATCTAGAATATTCTCCAAAGGCTCATATGTTAATGACACGGTCCCCAAGGCAGCAGTGTTTAGAGGTGAGCAGCTACTGGAGCAGAAGATCTCTGAGCTCCTCAGCAGATTAATTCATTGATGTATTCATAATTGAATGGACTAGTAAAAGGTGGTGGAAACTGTAGGAATGGGAGCTGGTTTAATGGAGTAGATCTTTGGGGATGTGCCCAAAGGGTAGTCCCCAGGGACTTCCCATCATTCTCTCTTTCTCCATCTCCCTCTATTTCTTTCTCTCTCTCTCTCTCTCTCTCTCTCCTCCTCTTCTTTTTCTCTCTCTCTCTCTCTCACCTTCCTGCCTTCCATGAAGTGTAAAGCTTTGTTCTATCAAACCCTTCCGCTATGATGTTTCTGCCTTGCCACAGTCCAAATAGCAGTTGAGCTGGTTGATCATAGACTGAAACCTTCAAAATTGTTAACAAAAATAAATCCTCCACTCTGTTCATTTCTCAGTTGTTTTGTCACAGTGACACATAGCTAGTTAACACAGGTGCAGAATGAACATACCTTGACATAAAAATGACCAAATATAAAAAGAACAGCCCACAAATGGGGAAAAGCCTGAAAGTTTTCTTTAAGATATGGAGCAAGACTAGGATGCCCACTTTGATCACTATTTTTTTTTTTTTTTTTTGGTACTGGGGATTGAACCCAAGGGCACTCCACCACTGAGCCACATGGGGATTTTGTATTTTGTATTTTGTATTTTATTTAGAGACAGGGTCTCACTGAGTTGCTTAGTGCCTTGCTAAGTTGCTAAGGCTGACTTTGAACTCGTGATCCTCCTGTCTCAGCCTCCCAAGTGCTGGGATTACACGCATGCCCCACCGTGCCTGGCTGATCACTTTTATTCAATACAGAACTGGAAGTTTAAGTCAGAATAATTAGTCAAAAGAAAGAAATTTTTAAAAAAATCTAAATTGAAAACAAGAAGTCAAATTGTTACTCTTTGCAGAAGACATGACCTTATTTGTGTAAAACTTCAAAGGCTTTACCAAAGACCTATCAGAAATAATAAAATCAGTAAAGTTCCAGGGCACACAATCAGCATTCACAAATAAGTAGCATTTCTATATGCAAATAGTAACTTCTCAGAAAAATAAATCAAGAACACAATCCCATTTCCCATAGCTACACAGACAAAAGAAACCAGGCATAAATGTAACCAAAAAAGTGACAGATCGTCAGAATGAACAACATAAAACATTGATGAAAGTGAAGTGGATACAAAACAAAGGAAAAGACAACCTATTCTTGAATTGGAAGAATCAATATTGTTAAAATGTCCATATTACCCAAAACAATTACAGGTTCATAGCAATACCTGTCAAAACGCCAAATACATTTGTCACAGATCTAGAAAAATCAATCCTAAAATTTTTATTTATCCACCAAATCAAACAAATAAAACCCAAACGACCAATCCTTCTTGAGCAGAAAGAAGGAGGCATTATACTACCTAACTCCAAAATATATTACAAAACAAAAGAAATCAAGACAGCATAGTAGTGACATAAAAACATACACAGAGACCAATGGAACAGAATAGAAAATCAAAAAGGAAACACATCTACAACCAACTGGTCTTTGACAAAAGAGCTAAGAGAACACACTTCAGATAGACGACTTTTTCAATACATGTGCTGGAAAAACTCACATGTGGAAGAATGCAAGTATGGACTTGTATCTCCTGCCACTTACAAAAATCAACCCAAAATAGACTGACTTAAATATAAAATCTGAAATTACAAAACTGCTAGGAGAATATATATGGGAAATATTTGGGGAAATTGAGAGGTAAAGATTTTTTGGACAAAATCCCAGAAATGTGAAACCAAACCACAAATAAACCAATGGGTTTAACTGAAACTAAAAAGAAACCAAAAGAAACAAGGGTGTAAAGACAAACTACAATGGGAAAAAATGTTTGCAAACCATATATCAGATAAATTACACATCTGGTACACACATATGTGTATGTACATATATATCCACATTCATGTTCTTGGATATCATATGTATGATATGATATATATGATTTTATATATCATATGTATATGTGTATATATGTGTGCATATATATGTCTGTGTGTATATATATGTATGTGTATATATATATATATATATGTATGTATATATACACACAGACATATAATTTTATGTTTTACTATTGAGACCAGAATAGTGGTTATCAGAGGCTGGGCAGAGTAGGGCCAGGGTAGAGGAATGAAGAAATGTTGGTTAACAGGTACAAAGCTACAGTTAAGATAGAAAATTAATTGTGGTGTGCCACTTCACAATGTTTACTATAGAAAAATGACATATTTTCTATTTCACAAAAACTAGAAGAAAAGATATCAAATAATTCTACTACAAAGAAAAATTAAATATTTAAGGATATAGGCCAAGGTTTTAACACTACACAATGTGTACATATGTATTAAAAAATCATATGGGATCCCAAAATATGCATAATTTTATGTCAAATTAAAACATTTCAAAAATAAATTTTGGAATTAAGTAACCAAATATAATAACTAGCTTATTTTTAGATATTTTTAGAAGCTAGTACATCCCCATATTACAATGTAGTCTAACTCGGTTTGTAGTTTACCTTGGTTACTACATTTTAAAAAATTATTAAAATACTCTTATATAGATTTGTCCTGATTTAGAAGATTTAAATGCATCTAATATGCAAAAGGATGCATATGGATTATTTTAAGAATTAAAATTCTAAGTAAAGTAAGTAAAATTAAATTTAGCTTTAAGTATTTATAGCTGTATAATCTTAGGCAAGTTACTTAATCGCCAAGATTCATTATCCTTATTTAAAAAATTATTCCTACTTCTCCCAGCTTTGTGTGAAGATTTTATAAGCTGAAAAAAAATAGATTTATGATACATTCTAAGTTAGTAATAAATATTGTCTTTTCTCTTTACAGCATACATGACAATAAAAAGACAAATACAAAAATAGTAAATAAATCACACCTACCATTACTTTTTATAGTGACTATATTTGTGTAGGGGAGTAGTTCAGTGAGAGTGTTTTCCTAGCATATGTGAGGCCCTAGGTTTGAATCCTAACACTGCAAACAAAAATTTTAACTCTATTAATTCATTTTTATTTTCCTAACATATGTCACATAATATCATATATTATCACAATGTACCTTTATAGGTATTATGCATATATTATAAACATTATAAGTATATGTAGTATTAGATATTATCATAATGTATATAATATATATTGCATTTATTTTGATATTTTATTTATACTATATTTTGACATTTATATTTTGACTTATTATATTTGGACATTTTTATTAAAAATCATATATACATATATTATACATATATATATACATATATATAAAGAACAATTTATAAATATCCTCCATACCTAGATTTTTTTGTGTGTGTGTGGTAATTGGTATTGAAACTACTGGTGTTCTACTCTGAGCTGCATTCCCAGCCCATTTTTATTTTTATTTTGAGAGAGTCTCATTCAGTTACTGAGGCTGACCTTGAACTTGTGATTCTCTTATCTCAGCATTAAGTTCCTGGGATAGTAGGCATGCATTACCGTGCTGGTTACGTCAGATTTTTAAAGAAGAAATTTTAAAAATATTTATTACATATTATAATAGATAATGTCCTTCCCTGTTCCTGAGAGAAGAGCAGTTTTTATATTAACTTAGGATTACTGAATAGAAAACTATGAAAAGTAATGGCACCCTTGGGGGTAAACCATAAGCTAGACTGCTCTGTGTTCTAAGTCATTCCATTAAAGCCAATGCAGCTCATATCTCTGACAGAATAAAATGTTAATGCAGGGACAATAAATAGGGACAGTAGATGACATCAAGTCATTTCTTTCTATGAAAATTACTCTATTTAATTTTTATGATTCTGAAACACTGAGAAAAGATTTGAGAGTCAAATTAAGACACTTCTTGTGGCATTGGTGATAATAAGAAAAGCTGCCTGATACTTTTATGAAATTTTAGTTGCATTTTAAAATAGTAACTATCCTTTGGTATGAGCTCATTGCCAGCACCTGCAATCTAAGACCAAAGAAGGCAGGCAAATTTTCCTATCATGCTCACTACTATGTCCCCAGTATCTGCCGTTGGCACATAGTTGATGATCAACACATAAGTTTGAATTAGAAACTTTGTCAGCCATCATTATGTATTCCCTAAGAACATCTTGTTATTCTTTCAAACTAGATTGGACAATCCAGTTTTAATATGAGTCTGAACAATGTGCATGTTTGCTCTACTCTTTATAATAAACATCTTGTACCTCCTGACTCTACATTGCAAGCATCAGCCCTGCAGATAAGTTTACTTCCCAGAATTTTCCCCAAAGATCAAACGAAAACATTCTGGTATTAGCTTTGCTACTTACTTTTTCCTACCAGATCCCTATTTGCTGTAGTTCAAGAATTCAGTAAGTGATGAATTGATTAAAGTCCTTTGCTATGGACAACAGAATGTACGCTCCTTAATTAAAGTAAGAGATCTATTAAGGGGTATAGGAAACAGCTCACAGGATTGAAGAAAAAGGCTGTGTACTATGCTGCTAGAAAAGCCCTATCAGAACTGTGGAGCAGTGTGGAGATTCCTTAGAAAACTTGGAATGGATCCACCATTTGACCCAGCTATCCC